>PNEQ01002355.1:32105-66695 GCA_003012365.1 Medauroidea extradentata
CTATAAAAATATATGTACAGGTTCAGAAGTATTAATACACAGATATTATACAACAAAATTTCATTTTTCTTACTAGTCAAAAGTTAGGGGCTTTCTCAACTTTTTGTAATGTTTTTTCCGAGTTTTCCTCGGGGGGGCTCTGAGAAAGATCCGGGGGGGCTTCGCCCCCCCGGACAGATGCCTGAAAGAAACACTGATTACTGTATGTTGTAGAGTTCTGAAATTGAAGTATTTATAGCTGTTGTTTATAAAGTAGGTATGTACGTACCATCCCATCACTATTTTGAATATTTTCTCTTTTTGATAGGTAAACTTATTCAGGATAAGTGTACTAGTTTCATAAAACAATTTCTCTAGACATAGACATGCTGCAATATCGGACAGTACATAAGCACCATGTAGGAACACGTTAGAGCAAAAATTTGTAATCTAGAATTACAGTAAAACCTTGTAAATAAGTCAGCTTAATAAGCTAGAAAAAAACAGTTTTTAGTGTAAAACATGTGATTTCCCACATTTTAGAAGCCAACCAGTTTACTAATTTTATATTTTTCACAATTTTTACGAACTTATTAAGAGGGCTTTACTGTAAATATTCCTATCAACAACATGTAATGGTGATATGATTTCCCTAACCTGGATATTTCACGTCGCTGTCAGCTACCTTCACCAGCGTGATGGGCAGGTAGCACACGACAAAGGACAGGAAGATCGCCAACACCATCTTAGTAATACGCCACTCGTTCCTCTTCGCCTTCAGGTCCCTTTGCTCACGAGATTTTGACTTTGGCTTTGCCTGGTTGCTATTTGTCTCACTCATGGAATTCCTCACACTCGTGGCATGCTCTCGCATCCTCTTCTCTGACCTGCAGACACACACATGATTCTTTATATTACTAAGAGTACTATGTATTTCACTTACTTATATACCTACATTTTTAATCAGTCCAGATACATATTGTGAACACAACTTTCAGTAAATGTACACAACAAAATGACATGCTGAAATATGTAAATGAAGATACAGAGGAGCAAAAAAAATTGACCGCTGGTGCAGCCATTTTGAACTGAACAATTTCTATCTTTCTTTTCTTGTAGCCTTTTCTTTTGTCAGTCATCATTCAAAATTTTAAAAAAAAATTTGTTAAATAGGTTTATTTGTTAGTGACTAAGGTAGCAAATTCAAATTGTTGGTGTTCATATCAGTTTAAAAAATAAACAGTTTTACGCTAATCTGTTTAGCTCAGCAGCACACAGTTATTATATTTGTAATCAAGTAAAGGTATTGTTAAACAACATATATCAGCATCCACATTCTCAAAAGTCTAGGAAAGCCAAGGAAAAGTCAACAAAGTAGGAACTAATCAAGGAATACTATAAAATTCTTCATTACGTTCTACGGATGAAATATAGGGAGGAATAGGGATGATAAGGCTGGGGTTTTTCTTTTGACATTGTTAAAATGAATTTCTGAATATGAGTGCATAAGTAAACTTGTTTGGCTATTTTGAAATAATCTTAAAATTACTCGGGGAAATGTTGGAATAATTTTATTACAAATTTTTTGATACTGAATATTTATCAAGATATAGTGAAAAGGTACTGAACATTTTATCTTTTAGAGAACGTTGTAGCATAAAAATTATCTATTTTATTAATATGTTATGTTATTTAGAGTCGAGATTTTAAGGAGGTTAGGGGAAATAGATAGGACATGTACCACAGAACAATCCCAGAATTTGCTTGAAGTAATTTTGGTAAACTCGGATTAGAATGGCAGATACAGGAATAAAATTCAGGTCCTCCTGAATATTAGGAGTGTGTTTTACCACAATTTCACCTAGCTCTGTAACCTCTATGTTCCTTATACTAATTGTGACCATTAACCCTTAAGCGGAAAGTAAGGCAATAGTGTGCTGAAGAAAATTGGACAAGAAGAAAAATAGAGGACACGTACAACAATCTATCAGTTACATGATAAAATTTCTTATGACCAAGCATATTTATCCTTATACATTAAATTACTTAATAATATCTGTGTTTGAAACAGAAAAACAAGAATTCCAGTGGAATAGATAAACATTATGTTTCTGTCTCATCCATCTTGTTTGAACACAGTTTTTTACCTAGTGTTGCTATACATTATAAATTTTTTTTCTGGCAATCCAACACCGACTTGTGTAAATAAATAAAAACATGAAAACTTTTAAATCTGAATCACAGCAAGGGTGAACAAATCCTTTCGTCTGCCAGTAGCCCTGAATGTCTAGAGGAATAAAAGGAGAAAAAGTTAACCATACATGTATGAGCAACATTGTCGTTCATCACACTACTACACACCAATAGTTCAGACTTCACTATAAGCAATAGTTAAAACTCCTTGCTCTGCTGCCTTGTGGCAAACTTCGCTGGGCTGAATCACTAGAAGGACATGTGTTTTTACACTAATGCCTCTACCTACCATTCATAGATAATGGGCATGACAGTTTAAAAAAGACTGTGTCCACGAGAAAGAAATACCTAGTACTCATAATGGATACTTACATATGAACAACCAAGAATATCATGGTGTAGCAGACCACTATGACAATGCAGGGGATAACAAAGCCAATGATGAATAATGCTGTTTTTGCAGAGTTTCCATTCTCGTCTGGGATGATGGAACACGACCCCAGGTTTGCGTCGTAGTCAAACGCACCTACAACATAAGTCGTCATCTGGTTGCCATATTTCAACGTAAATAATGTTCACGTGCAATAATTTACTACAGCTATCATAGTAATAAGTTCTGCGGAGCAAATATGTGTACAATTTTACCCTACTGTGCACTTGGAACATAGAAAGCTTGTAATGTTGCAGCAGAAATAACCTGCCTGTTAAAATGAAAGTTTGGTTAACTACAGATGTATGATTGTAAACACTTGATTATGTACTTGTAGATAGTCAATTTTGTAGCTATAGGTACTATAAAATCTTATAAATAACATTTTTTAAAATAAAAACATAGCGAACCATTAACTTTTCTATCAGGAGAGTAGGCCTACAGTTTATGTTTAACAACACTAAAATCTCTATCTAACAACATTCAACTCTTTAGTTTTAAGACTGTAGTAATTTTGAAGTATATATGTGATGTTTGAAATATTACGTAGTGTAATGGATTACTGTATATATAATTTTAAATCAACAGAAGCATGGTCTATTTATAATTTAAGTGGTGTAACACACGTTAACTGTAAACAGTCTAAAGCAGTGGTTCTCAAACTGTTATTATTGTGATATCCCACTAACATGAATAACCCTAATACCCCATCAATTTTACAAACTAAATTTGATAAAATTTATGGTAAATGTAATTTTAGTCATGACAGTAGACTGATTGACACCTCATTACTGTGCCAAACTGAGTACTGCTACGGAAAGTTTAGTGCTAATTGCTATGAACATTACTTAACAAAGTTTGCCACATAGTATATGTATAGAGAAAAACTAGGCTACAGCATTCCAACATAACAATAGAAATAGAACAATCAGTCAACTTACCCCACACTTTAAACAATGTTGGTGTCTGCATTCCGTAGCTCAACAACCAGCAGAAGGCAATCATGCAGCCGATCCACACTTTCTTGTACACCTTGTTGTACAGACTTGTGTGTGTAATCATGATGTACCTGCAACACCATTGTAAAACTGTTTTATGATTGCCGCGTAATTTCCAGTTAATGTTAGTACAGCAGAATTAACATTTCAGAGTAGATTGATGTACCGGTACCCTGCCTTCAGAATACCATCCTGCAGAATTTCTAAAAAACATGAAAACATGAAATCAGGATGGCCAGACCTAGAAACGAAACTTTATCTTCCCTAATAGAATCCCATTGTTTTATTTCAGTGAAATTAATTGTAATAAGTGCAGTAAAAACAGAACGATAAACATGCAATACACAACTAGTTTATGGTTAACTCAGCACTTCTGAAATCAACCTTCAAGTACCATTATTTATATAATAGTAGGAGCACGTTTTTTTTTTTTATTAAATCATTGGCTGGAACTTCCACTATTATGCTCGTAGCCAGTTACACGGTAGAGTGAATTAATAGAGTATTCTTAAATTTGTGGGAACTGGAATTATCACAAGTTATAAATATTGACATAATTTTAACTACAGTTAATATTTCTTCAACAGCTGATCTATGTATGTATACACAATATCCACAGCTTTGTTAACGTCTACTTGACAAAAATATACGACAGGCTTCTTAAAAAACAAAGGTTTTCAAAAACTACAATTAGGTGGATTATTTACGTACTGTTGTGGAACAGTGGTAAAACTCGTCTCACATTCATAAGGATCCGACTCCTCTGGCCATCCTGATTTCGTTTTAACCATAGTTTTCCAACATCAGTCCTTCTTGATATAGGTTCTGGCCAATTCCTTTTGCCGGTTACTTATACTAATAGTACGTAATAATACCCGCCGACCAGTGGCATCGTCCGGCACAATTTCCGCAAGCGAAAATCTGGGGTACGAACACCGGTCGCCTTGGAGGGGAGGGGTCAGTCCACACGTCCGGCGCGACTCAATATATACTCAATTCATTCTAAGGTTGCTGTTAATTCATTCAAGTGAAAGACAATAAATTTTTTGCACAGCCTAAATTTCATTTGAAATATTGAAAAAGTACAAGGTTAGTGTGTTACGGCACACTCACAAAGTGAGGAATCAAGGTATAATTAAATCGTTCTGCTTTATTTCATTAGCAATTATTATTTCTGCTGCAACCTTAGAGTAGACAGAGTATAGTACACAATAAAAAAAGTGTGTTGTGAAATACACCACACGCTCCAGAGCATACGGACACAGGTCAGAGTTTACGTCTGAATGGGCGGTATATTTCCACTGTTGCCTCACAGCTTCCGTTGTTAGTGTGGATACAAGTCTCGTGAATGAATCAACAACTACACAACGAGTCTGTCCACTTCCTCTGCTTTCTTCTGCTGAACTGCAATGTGGGGAGTGACGAATGATGCAGGACCACGTGATTCACCCGTTGGAAACGTAACATGAAAACAAAACATCTACGGTTTGTTTAGGAGTACCTGTAATCGATAATCATCTCATTCTGTCATCTCGTAAACGTACACAATGTGTATGGTGCATCTACTAAAATGTATTTAATGATGTGCCATCTTTCGGACATGTTTAGATTTCAAATGTTTTATGCACGGAGTTACGTAAGAATGACAATCGTTGATAAATATGACATCGAGTAGTGTAGCCATTTCTAGTATACAGTTTGTCATTTTGGTATAATAACTACGGATAATAGGTGCAGCTGAGGGAAGTTAGTTGTCTGAATTTATACCAGCTTCTGGCGTTGTGAAACACTGGACATGAGTATTATATTGTTTAAACAGCCAGACTTCGGAAGGTCCCGTATTCGGTTCCTGGTCTGGCCATCACGATTTCGGTTTTACATCGTTTTCCGAAATGTTGGAACGGTTTCTTGTTGAAGCTCTGGCAGATCAGTTTCCGACTGTATCCCTCTGCAAGAGCATTGTGCTGTTCGATGGTGCGTTAAATATCCAATAAATAAAAATATATCTATGAATTAATTATTAATCAAATTAATAAATATAAAAAATCTGAAGTTTTACATGAACAAGTATACGAGTAATGTGTAAGGGGTTGAGACCAACTGGTTCCTTAAAACACTCTTTTTGCACGTTTTATTTTTTAAACCCTAAAAAAGAACAAGATATCATTAAATTGTTTTACATATAAGCATACATGTTTTTATCACTATGATTTTATTTTTCAGAACCAAAGGTTACAAAGTAATAAATACCTACTTTTAAAAATAAATATTAGTAGATTATTATATTAGTAGCGTTACCATTTCGTGGCAGAGCTGTTGAAGTGCACGTAAGGCATTGAAACAAAATGGAGCAATAAAAAATTGCTTTGCGACAAACTCGTGACTGTAACAGCAAGCCAATATTATGACGTTCAGTTTTAAAAAATATATACTTTATAGTAAAATCTGTTGACAACGCCCTTATTTGATGGTCTGTGAGTGAGAGATTTTGGTCAGCGCTCAACATCGAGGTCTTTAGCGCTGATGAGAGGTGACATGAGGAGCGTCGGAATGAAGAGGCGGGGGAATCGGGAGATCCCCGAGAAAACACGCCGGCCAGCAGCATCGTACGGCACGATTCCCACGGGACCGACCCCGCCGGGAATCGAACCCGGATCGCCTTGGTGGGAGTCAAATGGTCTGACAATTTAGCCACCTTTGATGGTCTGCTGCCATTTGTGTTTTAAAAGTCGGGATGTGGAGGCTGGTAGCAGTACCTGTTGACGGTGATCATGGCGACCGACAGCAGGGACACGCCCACGTTGCCGTAGCGCATGAAGGGCACGAGAGTGCATAGCGCAGGTCCGTGCACCCAGGTGCCGTGTATGAACTGCGACGCTCCGAACGGCACCACCAGGATGCAGAAGATGAAATCCGCCACGCACAGGCTGAAACAACAAACACAACTATAACATACTTTTCCTGAGTACTGCTTGACAGCAGCTTTCAAGACTTTTTATGGCGAATTAATTAATTAAATAAAGTATATCTCATTAGTAAAAATTACTGTACATAGCGGAAAAAAGTAAGTATCCTAGCGCTGAACTTTTCATTTACGTTCCTTCCCACTAAGATAAATAATTTATCAAAACGTATTTTTGTATCAATGTATGAAATACTTTCTTCGCTCACATTTTTAATCATGGCTCCAGAAATCTTTATTTATTTTATGATGTTAACAATGGACAAAAGTGGGCGGAGTTTGGTCCGATCGCCCGGATTGCAGCGCCAAAAAGTACAACATTCTCGGTAACTTGACGAACTACAGACAAACAACAAGGGGGTCAAGCAAAATAAATTGTTAGATAGGCGAGTGTCCAGACCTGTTCTTCTACGACCGTTAGGCTGACGTTCAGACAAGAAGTAAGCAGGGGGCCTATTCTGTAGCTTTTTCATTCTCTTGTGCGATCTTTACACAAAGACAGTTGGTCGGTAACTACCTTTAAGACGACAATTGGTATTCTACAATTAAAAATGACCGAAATTGTCTTTCAAAGGTATTGCGACTCTCTTTGTATTAAAGATCGGATTCTAGGGTGTTGTTACGAGAGAAAGTTCATTAAAATGGCCGACATTGAGTTGTATTCTACAATCATCCTCGTTGGAGAACAAATCTGATCGATACATTGCTCCGAAAGAGACAGACGTCCGCTATTTTATCTTCTCTTAATTATTAAATATGTTTCGTAGATTATAATTCTGTGTGTATTAACTTTTACTGCCCACACAAATGACACATTCCTTTCAGCACGCGTACTATCATATTGACCTTAAAGGCTCTGCCACAATTATGCAGACGTGCTCGTCCGTGCAGGTCGTGAAGGCCTCTGTTGAAATAGTTTGCCACAATTAGATTGATGGGTGTAGTTTGTTTATCCTGTTATAGAGGGCGGTAAAGTAGTTTATGGAAAGTATGAGGTAAAGTCCATTGCAGGTTGCTATGGTTTTGTTTTACGATTACGGTTATTTTCTCAGCCAAAGCAACGTGAAAAAGCCATTTTTATCATTTTTGTGGAGGTTGGAAAAAATATTTTTAATTAGCGGACAGCATTTTTAAAATCATTAGGGACACAGTTTGAAGTGTCGTCTTTTCGTAGATAAACGTATCAGAAACATTTTTAATAGTTATAGAAGAAAAATTACTTTCCGTACCACGCTACATTACGTCTCACTTGTAAAAATGGTTCACTGACTTTCTACTCGAGGCTAGTTGCTGTTAAAACTTGAACAAATACGATTTATATTATTTAAAACTAACTTTAAGTAATTACTAATTAAAAACACGCTGTGAAACCAAAGGAAATATAATTTAGTAAGATGTACGAAGGTTTTCAGTGCACAGACTACAATATTGACAAGAATATTACGATTCTGGTAAAGAGAGGTGTTAGAGAATACGACGTAGTGATCGTCGCAAGTGACGATCTTCACCAGAGCTGAAGTTAGAGAATAGGTCCCCAGGTACGGTTCAAGCAAACACGGCTTACCTTCCAACACCCTTAATCACACGCCACTGATATCGTCACATACGGCTAGCACACTCCATCCTGAATCACTTTGTTGAAAGATCGTAAAAGGAAACAAATTATTACAACACAGACACATAGGTCTCGGGAAATCTTGAACGTTCATATGTTGTGTGTTGAAGGACAGCTGTTCGCAACTCTGGGAGGGAAGACGACATCTGTTAGCGAGCCGTCGTCACTTCCTCCACTCCAACAGCTAATATCCTGCCGCTTCCTTGGTACGTCGAGAGGACTACGTGTCCAGGATGTTACAAGGCGATAAGTTACGAGGCATACCGACACTGACCTGGCGTCAAGGTCAAACCTGTCGCGGATCCACCCCTCCCCCTCCTCTCACAAAAAAATTACCTTTTATGTACAGTTTACCCTGAAAATATGACACATTTATAGAGGCACAATCTAATTTTTGTTCAGGAAACGCCATAAATAGCACCGTAAATACTACAATCTTCCGGAGGTACCCCGGACCCCCCCCCCCCAATTTCTAGGACTGTGGGTGTGAACATAGCTACTTTTTTTTAGAAATGCCCCCCCCCCCCTCTCTCACTCTCTCCGACAAACCTAGAGCTGAAGGGAGAGAGAGGGAGATATATTTTGGTCAGCGCATCGAGGTCTTTGGACTGGTGAGTGGTGATGTAATGTCAGTATGGAGCAGCGTCGGAATGAATGGGCGGGGGGAAACGGGAGATTCCAGAGAAAACCCGACGACCAGCGGCATCGTACAGCACCTTGGTGGGAGGCGAGAGAGAGGTCTGACCCCTCGGCCACCGCGACCCCACCTCGAGCTGGATCCGCTCGCATCAAGCTCGGAGGGAGCAGTGGTATCGTTCAAGGCATGGAAACAGGCAAGCGATAAGAGCGAGATTGGCTCGTGTGTCAACAACCGTGTTTTTGGTCCTTGGGGTTTTTACTAAGTCCAACGCATGCTGCTTTATTTTTTCTTTTACAATTCCGGTTGGTAATTTTCACGTCACAGCACAGTTTTGAGATGCCCCGAAACTTTGTTCCTAAGCATTATATCTAGAAAATAAAAATATAGAGCGTAGTTTTAAATGTGTTCTCTTTTCATAAATATATCGAACGCATGTCTAAGAGTAAATGTCTCTTTTAAGGCTCTGTTTCAGTCACCATATTGAATTTTATTATTTTTCACTTTTTTGAAATTCTAAAAAGAAAAATGTTAAATATGCGATTATACCTCAAATTCTATTTACATTTCGCTACAGTACAGACCTTGCGAATTAGCTGTAAACGTATAATTACGTCACAATCTGTGTGGCAAATTTAATTATATTTATAACTAGCTGACCCGGCAGACTTCGCACTGCCTAATTAAATTGCAATAAAGTCCTGTCAAAATGATTTGTAATCTGACATTTTTTTGTTCCTACATATTTTATAGTCAGGGCAAAAAATTCTCCTGAACAGCTGTCCCTTTGCGGCTTCGCCCGCGTGAAATAATTTAATGTAAACATATGTGATGAAGGCATTTAACAGCTAGCGTACTCAATAACAGTGTAAAGAGCGCGCGCAATACGCTTGTATGATGTCATAGTAATTCCCATCGCAAAGTCTTGCACGGGATACGAACCCGTAACCCCACCCCTCCCACACCCCAAACTTTATACAATACCTGAGTGAATGCTTAAGGCCTCGATCACAGGAACATGCCTACATTGTTTAAACAACAATAGCAATAAAGCTCAAATTGACTCTACTTTATTAAAGGTTTTTTTTTTTTCGGCAATTATTCGAATTTTTCTCGCCGTAAAAACCATCTTTGAACTTCAACGAACATTTAAAAAAAAGAATTGGCCAAATTGGTCCAGACGTTGTTGAGTTATGCGCTTACCAACACATTTTGCGATTCATTTTTATATTATAGATTTGCCCGATAATTTGAGATCGAACAATACATTACTAGATCTATTGCGATACTTGCATTGTAGCTAAAGGTAAATAGAATTTGCAATATAGTCGCCGATTTGACATTTTTCTTCTCAGATTTCTAAAATGGCTAAAAACAATAAAATTCAATATGACGACGGAAATCGAGGGTTAAAAAAGACTTTCATTCTAACACACGGCAAGACAGCTCTTGCGCCAGCTGTATAGGGCACATAACAGTAAAAATAAATATCGCATGAGGAGAGTTGCCTGATGGCCAGGATATCGTATCCCAGATGCGCCCTTAGGCAGCTTAATATGAACTATGGCTGTAAACCGTGCCCCTACAATAAGAGAGGCGCCGGAATGAGACGGGCGGTGTAAACTGGAGATCTCCGAGAAAACCCGCCGACCAGTGTAACGGCAGCGCCACATATTAATATTTATTGTACTTTGCTGACCTAACCACCGCCCGTCAATTCAGCACACAGAATTGATTGTAGGATGTTGATCTCAAAGCAAACACTACCCAACACTAATAATCAGAGGTGATGGAAGATCGCGAAAATGATTTGTGCCAACATACCCTTGAAAAAGCAGTCGTTAATTGCAGTACATTTTATTGGGTGATATACGTCTGACACGCCGAAGCTGTCTGGTGACCAATAACAGGCATCAAACATTACAACAGCGGTATTCTTATTGGCTCAGTGAAATAGGACAACAGCTTCACGTAGATACTTGCAAAAGTTAGTAATCTTCTGGTAACCTGAACGTACGTTGAAACCCAGCAAGCAAATAAGTTTTCCCGCGATAAATCATCATCTCTACTTGTAATAACCAGAAGGTGTATTTTATTGAGGTCTCAGGTGTTAAGTTTTGAAAGTAGTGAAATGTTTACACTTGTAATTTATTTATCACGTCTTGAAGCCACAGTTAAGGCATGGATTCCCCGTCTTACACTGGACCCATTACATTACACATGGTCACACCTAAAATAATACACTACACGATTAAAATAACAAAAATTCTTGAATAGATAGTCAAGTTAAAACAATGATATTTATAAGTGTAACTACCGTATTAAAAATTGCAGGAAGAAACTTGTAGACTGTACTCATTTTATTGTGAACAGCCTATACTATTTTAAACTACGCTAAACTGACACAGCTGAAGGTGGGGTAAGTCTTTAGTAGAAGGTCGGAGTCTTGAATGTGGCAACACTGCATCAGGGACCTGCTGCTTGTTACTTCTTGGCCACCATAGTCTCTGCACCGTGTGTGTGTGTGTGTGTGTGTGTGTGTGTGTGTGTGTGTGTATATATATATATATATATATATATGCAGCTTTAGTGGCGTATATACGTCTATACTGACTACAGCTACCAATGAGCTACCAGCAGCAGGCCTCCGATGCAGTGTTGCCACATTCAAGACTCCAGCCTTCTACTAAAGACGGCCATGGGCACCAAATTCGCCGAGAATGAACGAATGCCCCCGAGCATTTCCGAGGATCTCGAAAGTTAACGCGACCCAGACACTCGGCTGGACGGCTCATGTATCATTCTCTTGCGCAGGTGACCTTCGGCGTCAGGTGCAGTTGTCCTACTGACCGTTAGAGCTTAGAGCTAGACTTCCTTTCATGTCAGAAAGCGTGCAGTGTGCCTTACGTCGTGAATAACACACGTCGATGACTAGCGTTATTGGTAGACACAAATGGTGAAATTACTGCGAAAATTTTGGTGTGCCGAAGAAACACGTTTTTACTCTGGGTACAGCCGGGTTCGATCAGGAAGGGAGACTTATTAGTTTAAATATCAGATAAAGACAGGTCTCGCCAGAATTATTCACAGGTGAAAATAGTGCCGGACAATATCGTTAATAGGCGTGTTTTCTCGTGGATCTCGAGCCCCCGATTTTTGGTGAAAAGAATTCTGCAACAATTTGCTTCAATGCCTTATGTGCACATATGCAGCTCTGCTTCGTGGTCAGTGATTGGCTGTTTTAACTCTCAACGTCTCAGGGTTTTACCCGCAAATCACAGACGTGTGGTGTCGCAGTAATCTTGTTCCTGTTGGCACAAGTCAAATGAGCCACTCTTGTGCAATTATTAGAGCCACGATTTTATGGCGAAGAGATTTTTGCAACATTTGGTTTCTATGCGTCATGTGCACACCTGCAGCTCTGCTACATCGTCTGTGATTGGATGATTTTACTCTCACTGGCCTTGGCAAATTATAGACGTACAGACTCACAATAATCTTATTCTGATTGGTGCAGTCAAATGAGAAACGTGTCTGAACATAGACACGCTGCCAATAACCTTGAAACAGAACTGCCGATGTGCACGCGAGTCACTGAAACAAAGTGGGGCAAAAAATTTTCGCGACAAAATCGGGGCCCTAGTAATTATACATTCTGCCAGTAATCAAGAAGCAGACCTGCACCTAAGGCATTGAAACAAATTGTTACAGAATTCTTATCACCAAAAATCGTGGGCTCTATGGATAACCCGTTTCTCCCGCCCCATTATTCTTTCGACGCCCCATACTCACAATCGCTGAAATAAAAACCTAGCTGCTAAGCGCTGACCAAAGTCACTTTACTACATCATAATTATTAAGGTGGCAGTCTGGGTGAACATATTTTGCGCGTTTAAAAGTGCGTGGTAGATAAATAAACGCTGAAAATATCAGTTAATTTCTACGCTCTTTTCGAAGCCAATATGGATAAAATACTCAATGTCAATCCTAGATAATGGTATTTGCCAACTTTATGAGAAAATATTTATCCAGAATTACTAATTCGTTACGCGTGATATCTTGCGCCGCAGTTAAATGCATGAGGTTTCGGCGTCAGAGATTGTGCCTCAGAAGTTCGTAACACTGGAAAAATTTTGTTTGAAACGTTGGCTAAAATTGTTGCCTAGGACTGCTATTATTTTATTTTCTCAAATTGGATTCAGTAAACCTACAGTTACAGATTAATGCTTTTAGCGTTGAATTATGTACCACGCCATCTTAAATGCTCGGTCTACCGCAATATTCGTCACCATGTTTTTATTTTTTATGTGTACCAGATATTTTTTTCCTTGGTTTAGTCACAAAATGTGACTAAATTTATCCGTTACGAAATTGTTTTTATTTCTCATAGTTTTCTCGTAATAGCTTGTTAAAGCCAAAATTTGCATGTTTCCGTAAGGACTACGATAAAAACAAATTGACTTACCAAACTGAAAAAATTCACAGTAGGGTAATAAAGACGTCGCAGGCTACAATGTCACGTCCATAAAAACAAAGAATACACATTTTTTGCATTCAAATAAAAATGCTGAAACTTAAAATAAAAATCTGAAAAATTATTTCTTTAATACAAAAATATTGTGGCCTATGTTATGGTTAAACAATGCTGAATTTGTAGCCTACGACGTCGTTATTTACTGTGAATTTTTCCAGTTTGGTAAGTGAATTGGTTTTAATATCGGCTTTAAAATGGAAAGATTCCAGGCGCGGAAACGGGGGTGCGACAAGGGTCGGACTGCTGCGCTCGGTAAGTCACATCGCCTCAATTCGCGACGCGTTAGACTGGTGTGCTCTGTGTACGTCACAACCCCCCCTCCATTTTTTACGGACCGTTGTGGATAATGAGCTAATGGCTAGAGACAGGAAAATTTCGCTGATACAATGACCTGCAGGCTAGAATTCATTGTCCTATACATACTCAAGCCCCGTCTATTCGTTCATTGTCTGTTACACTGAGTAGCAGTTAGTTGACTAATAGAGTCGGGGTTAAGTATAGTAGTTGATTCTAACATGCAGGTTAATGAATTCACGAAATTTTCCTGCGTCTAGTAATGACCTGGAAATTTCGTGTTATTATCTGACAACATACTGGACTTGCAAGTAACCGTATGCTCGTCTGACTTCAAATGTTGGTCAACAGTTTGTGTGACGCGCTTGAATGACTTTCTCAACCCATGATGCAAGGTAAAATGTAGAATACCCATTATTGTGAAGCACGGGCACAAAAAAAGTTAGAAGGCCCCGAGTCAATATTATCACGGGGTGAGTATAGGGAAGTTAATTCTAATATGTCGTCAAATACAAGCACGAAATTTGCACGTCTCTATTTAACAGGCTTAAACGGCGAAATCGTAATTTCACTTGATTAATACCAACGTATGATTATAGTTAGGAGGTTTACTAGGAGGTATTTTTACAGCTACAGTAGTCTGATAAAAATATGATTTTAACCATATTTAGGATACCCCAAACTAATGTTTTTGACAGCTGTCTGCATTTTTTTTTTTTTTTTTTTAATTATTGAGGCATTAGTGTGTGTTATATTTGTAAATAAATGGAGTGCAAATAAGTTCAGCGGTTTTACGTAAAAAGAAAATATGCCTGACAACGCTACAATAGTTTTCTAAACGCCGTGGATGTTAATTTTATATTGCTTTTCATAATGGTTTTTTAAGCAGCCTAGTTGCAATATGGAAGGTTAATGTCTATTTGTGTGTCCTAACTTTTTTGGAACGCGACCCCACTACTTTGTTTTTACTCTAAGCATCACAACTATTGCTGTGAAAACAAACTTTTGTTGTGAAAATACAAAATCAATCAAAACGAAATTGTGACTATTTGGCAAAACACTGCATGCATTTGTGCAATGTAGCTATGACTCCAAAAAGTGTCGAATGTTTTCAAAATATTCTGTATAAATATTTAGAGTTTTTTATACCAATGCGAAAATAATACAATAGCAAGAATGGCCTTGAAAGTAGACGCTGGCAACGCGGGCGACATAACATTCCTTCACAATGAGCATTGTGCGGTGTTTTTAACTTTAAACTGTTCCGTTTCCTCGTGCAGGTGCGTCACTTCATGAACTTACGTCATCCTGCTCCCCATCAATCTTATGGACGAGGTTACGAGGCCAACTGCTTGGCACGATGACGTCATGCCGGTGAGAGTTTCTGCGTCTACTTGTAGGTTGAGATGCCAAATAGTCACGGGTATATAGTAGATGCGCTTACTTTTTTTAGACTCCTGTAACTTTGGCGAAAAGAATTTTGCCCTACTTTGTTTCAGTGCCTTATGTTTAGGGCCACGAACTTTTCCCGTAAATAATTTTGCCCCACTTTGTTTCAATGACTTATGTGTAGAACCATGAACTTATCATTAGAAGAATTTTGCAACACTTTATTTAATTGCTAGGAACAGGAATTTTTGGTTACAAGAATTTTGCCCCACTTTGTTTCAGTGTCTTACGTGCACACCTGCAGCTCAACTTCAACGAGTGTTCTTGTGCAGAGTTGTTATTAATTTGACTGTGCCAATCAGTACACGGATAACTGCCACACAACACGTCAGTTATTTGTGAGTTTAACCTCCACACGCTGGGTATTACGGAATCCAATCACTGATCACAAAGCAGAGCTACAGATGTGCTCGTAGGACAATGGAACAAGCAGCTGCAAAAACCTTTACACGAAAACCAGGGGTCCCTACTCATTACTGATGGAGAACTCGAATTTGTGTATTCACTTGGAATCAAACTACAGACTGCGGGCTGATAAGAGAATTTCTTGACAATCGTAACAACTAAGAATGTATTCTGATTACTGATTGCCTGACAAGTGATTAGAGGGGTGAAAACAACACCGCAAGAGCATAATTTTTTTTTCAGGAAAGGTGGTTATACTTGTATATCTAAGTTTCTTCACGCCCAAAATTTAAGCCAAAAAGTTTGTTTCCTGCCTGCGTTGAACTCTTCGGCCACGTGTAAAGGCTGTTCCCATTACGAGTCATTTTTTAGCGTATTATCGGGAATGAAGCAGCGACTATACGCTTTGAGCAGTTGTGTTGTTGCAGAGACCAAGCTGTATATATTATAGGATAATTTCTACCTTGCCTCTTGTACGCTACTGGCCGTGGAGTGTTCCTGATATATATATATATATATATATATATATATATATATATATATATATATATATATATATATATATATATATGTGTGTGTGTGTGTGTGTGTGTGTGTGTGTATATATATATATGTATATATATATACACACACACAGTGTGTGTGTACGCATTTCTACAACATAAATCCAATTGAGGTCAGGTTGTGCATCTGTCCGCAAAGATTTCTCACAAAACATTTTATAAGGGGAGGGGGCAAACTTCTCAGAGTGCGAAACAGGGCAACAAAAAATTTGAGTGACAGTAAATTTTATTTTCCGAAATGTTTCTAAAACGGGTTTTAATGACCCTTGACATTTATTGCACCGTTTAGAATTTTCAAGTTGCTATTTTCTTCACAAAAAAAAATAACACATCACATTGCTATAATTATTATTATCAGTAAAGGCACTGCTAAATCGCGGGAAATATTGCTTGCTAGGCTCCAACATGCTATGTATAACACAGAGGGTTTTGCACTTATATTGGCTATAGTTTATATGAAGCACTGTGTCCCTCTTCAACAGACCCAATTATAACTGTACAGTTTTAACACAGAACGTGTGTGATTTGCCAGAAAACTGTTCACACGTGTCACGATTGAAATACTACAGTTCATTGGCGACTATATTAAACATTTTTGCAATTTTCCAGCGTCTCTAATTATCAGTACTAGTATTATTGCTTACATAAAAGTTGTAGTGTCAGCAATTTTTTGTTTAAACATTATTGTCAAAAATTTAGTATCCGCAATGACAGCTGAAATAAAAATAAAATTTTTACGATTGCTCAAGATAATTTGGAGTAGTTAGACTGAACTTTTGCACGACTTAGAGACCTTTAATTGAAAACCACGCTAGGGAAGTCTCGGGTAAATGCTAGCAGTGTAACATTTTACCATTCACAAAACTAACGGCAGTATTACAATCGGAATAGCCGAGCGCGTGTGTGTGTGTGTGCGCGCGTATATACGAAATATATATATATATATATATATATATATATATATATATATAATACTCTCTAACCGTGCATTAAAACAGCAATAAACCATTCCCAGCGCAGCATAACTGTAACGTTGAGATGGTAAATTTCGAACTTTTCTAAGCGAGAAATTATACGTATCCAATCGTATCCTACTTCCAGGACGAAGCTAGTCAAATTTGCGAAAGTAAATGTAAATATCCGGTCACGAAGTATGACTCATTTGACTCGTGCTACTGTGACCTTGTTTTATTTTCTTTATTGTATTTTAAACACTTGTACTGCGGTGCGAAAATTACTTCTAGCGAAAATTTCGATTCAGTGTTAGTAAATACGAATTATTTGCCGCCGATTACAAATTTTCCCCGTTTTCGGAGAGTCACCGGAGCCAGATTGGATATTGAAAGAAAAAATTCGGTTCCTTAATGTTTTGTAGCAAAACGTTTTTGTGGTGGTTATGACTGTGGTAATGGATGTGGGTATTGTTTTGTTAATCGTAGCACGGTAAAATAATTTTTTGTAATGACTGTAGTTAAGGCCTGAAAAACATCTATTTCGCTTATAAAAGACCTGTAGAAATAATCATTACCTATCTACCAAAATCCATGCGTCATTATAGTACTCACGAGAATTCGTTTGAAACTCTTGTGCCACTAGTTTTGGAAACCATTTTCAGTTAAATGTATTTTTTTTTATTTCGCTTCCAGCCAGATTTATCATTGTTATGCCAGTCAAGAGTTTCTCTACAACGAACAGTAGGATACGCAGTTGCAGACTGTTTGTAAGGTGCTGTCTACAGTGGTCACTCGCCCAGAGGATACTTGGCTAGAAACAAACGCTCGGCAAAGTGCATGCTGAGTCAGGACTTTCCCAACAACAGCAAGTAGCGAGTGAACAATTGAAACATGCTCGGGTGCATAAACAAAAGGTTCTGTGCTGTGCGACTACATTCGCTCGCAGTGACGCATATCCAGGAAAATTTCTCCGTTTACGATTGTGAAGTGATGTCTAGAGACACGGAAATATCGCGGGTTCGGCGACCAGCAGGCTGGACTCCACTGTCCTGTATACACTATGTCCTCAGATACTTGTATATTGGCTGCTGCTCCAGTGAGTGGCCAGTTGTACATATGACACGGTAGCGTGAGAGTCAGTCTATCTGTTATTGGTTCACAGTTCTACAACAAAATTTTTCAGTTATAGTGACAAAATCGCGAAAGTGAATTAACATGTACAAGAGCTTGAAACCCAACGTCTCCTCAAATGAACTCGCGAAATTTCCGGCTGTCTATAGTAATGATAACATAGCGGAAAACCGCTAGAATGTTTCATGCCTAGAGACCGGAAAAATTCGCGTTTTCTTGAAGGCAGAAGCTAGCAACTCTAAGTTCGTGCAACTTTCACAATTAGCCGTTGACTTATTTGACACTTCCTGAAAGTCAGTGAGTCAATAATAACAGTGTAAGTAAATGCAGGCCCATATCACTGTGGCAGAGAGCAGGCAATGAGCAGCTGTTGTTTGCTTGAGTGCACATATATTCGTGGAGGCTAGCCTACAGGTAAGTGAATCCGCGGATTTTTCCAGTCAATGAGTGAATGAGAAGTTTTGCACACTGGTGTCCATTTTTTTCGATCGTAGTCCGGGAAAGCGTAACCGGTAAGATGTAATATATTTAGAGATGGTGGCAAATCGCGAGAATGTTTTCTGCCAGCGTATTCTGCAAATCAGTGTAGCGTCCTGCGTCACGTATTGTTGGCCAACGGTTATGTAGCACACAGTCTAGTTGTTTACAGACGAATCACAGACGTCCAGTAGTAACGCACCAAAGTTATCACTGGTCCAGTCAAATAGCGACTCGTCAGAATGAAATAAATGCGTCAGAAATTAATACATTACATTGAAACCTAGCACAGTCAACTTTTCCCGTGATAAATCACCTCAAAAATTTTTTTTTCTGAAAATATTAGCTTTCGTATAATTAATGAAGGGTGTGACGAATTACCAGCAATGTCTCTTAATAGAAATATAATATTTACGATTAGGTGGGAGTTACGATTAATACTAGTACTACTAATAATAATAATAAATGTATGAATACTAAATTATTTTATAATTACTCTTTAATTTGTTTAATACAGCGTGTGTAATGAAAGGTATGGTAATTGGCTACGTCTCTAAAAGAAATTTTCAAATAAATCTTGCCAAATTTTGAAACTGTAAGAAATCTAGCAAAATGAAGCATGATTAATGAGTAGAGCCACGATTTTATGGCGAATAAATTTTTGCAACATTTGGTTTCAGTGCGTTATGTGCACATCTGCGGCTCTGCTACGTCGTATGTTACTGGACGATTTTATTTTCACTTGCCTTGGCAAATTACAGACGTAAGGAGTCACAATAATCTCATTCAAATTTATGTAGTCAAATGATAAACGTGTCTGAACAAAGACACGCTGCCAATAATCATGAAGCAGAACTGCCGATGCGCACGGAGTCACTGAAACAAAGTGGGGCAAAAATCTTTCCGCGACAAAATCGTGGCCCTATTAATTAGTTAATGTACTGGATTCGTAACGCAGTCTCTTAGTCACGGAAAATGCCCTTTAAATGGTGCTTACCAAATTAAAAACGTAAGCAGTAGAACCTAAACCATTTTCGATCGCGTTGTAAACCGATGCACACACAATGAAACAGTTACTGCTTACTGATTAAGTTTCGCAGTGAAAATCGTAAGTCTAGCCAATCACAGAAGAGCTCGGTATTCCCGTTAGGTCGTTTGAACCTCATCTAGTAACCACCATCTTGATATAACGTACAAAATGAACGTCAGATTGTGTTAACGCCAGGTAAAGAAACGCAATTCGCTACGTAAGCGAAGTTTATTTTGATATGTAATTCGTAGCCTACGGATTAATCAATACCGGCGAAAATTGAAAGCCTGTTACTACTGGCTGTACTTAGGCAAAAAATTCGCTGTTGTGAACGCTCAATTTTCGCGACAGTACTACTTTCTTCTTACGGCTTATTGTATTTCGTACGCGGAAGAAACTCAAAAAATGTTGCAATGTTGTTAAATAGCAGATACACTACTTGGTGGCCGGGAAATAACCAGCGTTTTGAGTAGACTTTAGTTTGTAGTTTGTGTTACAGACATACAACCTTACACAGCTGAGCAACTTTTACATCATGCCAGTAAACGGACCTGAGACGCAATTTCCATAAAACAATAATATGTTTTTTGCTTATATTTTACAGTAATGTAAACTTTCCACTGCGTCTCGTGACATGTCAGTTCGCTCCGCCTTTGGTATCTGGCAACCCTGCTTGTTATCGGGGCTGTTATTTGCCACTTGAAAGCGAGCACGCGGAGCCATGACAGCAGCGCTCTAATTGGTCGGTTCGTTACTGTGCGACTTGAAAAGTTTCTGTCCGCGTATTATCCGCAGTCACTTGTTTCACAACTCCCGACTTATTATCAAAATATTAAGGCCATGATCCATCGTTTCCAATTAATTTTATACCCCAACGAAAGCACATAGACCTGTCGAAAAACTATTGTACTGTTTTGTTAAAAACGATTGATAGTACGTTAGACTGACTATTTTTTTCAAGACAAATTAATACTAGCTTCAGCTAATTATGCATTTAAGAAAAATTATCTTTAATGAAATAATTAGCCAGATATGTATAATTTTTTTACAATAACTGACCGTCTAGGTGTTCCATTGGAAATGTTTGGCCCGATTCACAAAGCGCAGTCTGCAGTCGAATACAATTCACAATGTGCACTCCAGCAACCATGATTTTTATGTATTGTTTTAAAACATTGTTAAGAAATCAATCGCGTGCAAAAAATAAAAAAAAACTAGAAGAAATAATATTTCAACGGTTAAGATTTGTTTGCAAAATTATTTTTTTACTGACAAGTTGCAGTCGTGCAGTTCTGCAAGATAAAGTTTGGTCCGGAACGACAGTTCGACTGCGAACTGGCCCTGAATGTTCATGCAAGTAGCAACACCCTCCATCAGCCACAAAAATTGAAACAAAAATCATATTAAAATATTTTGCCCTTATATATATCCAATGTTTCATTATAAAAAAAAAGCTAAAATATCACTAGTCAACTTTTGATTATCCACACTAATGGAGGGGACCGATGCCTCGGACAATCTAAAATCGCGGATAATCCACGTTTACCCTTTCTTGATCTCAGTAGAAAGAAAAATGTCAAATTCGTTCCTGTAATAAAATGCAGCAATTTAATACAGTACGTTCTCAATTGTTCGCGTTGATAATTAGGATGTATGCCTAATAATATAAGAAACGTAAATAATAAAAAAAAAACATATCTTATTTATCCAAGATTAACATCTCGTTAACCCATTCATGCGCGGCACTAATCGTTTCGCCTGCTGGAAAAGACTTAAATCTTCTTCAATCCTTTCAAAATATGATTGCGGGCATAACTCATTGGTGAAAATTACGCGAGTAAACTCAGAGTATATTTATAAATAACCAAATATTTTTTTTTTTATTTTTTTGATTAACTATTTCAGTGAAACATTTTGCGCGTACAATCCGCATATCGGATAATTGGGAGTTCTATGCTGCATCTTGAAATCCAAATTTTTCCGGGGAAGTACCATCGGACGCCTCGCTTTAAAGGGATGGTTGGTGTTCATTATATAATGCTCAGGTTAAACCCCCCATCATGCACAAATCCTGCCTTCGCCATTGCAAAAGAAAACCCAGAACCGCAAATATACACTGTTTCATATCACAAGTTTGGAAAAATTCGACAGCAACTTAATTTGTAATATTTTGTGATTTGTTGCGGGATTCTTATTGGCTCCGTCAAATAGAGTAACAACTAGACGTACAGGGATATGCCAATGAGCACTAGATAAGCCGCGGTTTCATGTGTCGAAATATGCCAGTGGCTACAAATTAATACACAGACTATATCCGTTCCTGTTGGCGTATACATATCGCACCTCCAGATCAATAAGGGCACAACTCCGAACTTGGTCTATTGTAATGTAGCTTTCAACGGTCTTTCTGATGGTAACATCAACACTTATTTACCATACACGAGAGCTGTGTTTTCTGAGTTGATTCCTTATCATTGTTATATATTTTTCACATTAATAGGATGAAAATAATACAATTATGTTAATAGTATTGGCAACGGTTAATCATGTTTATTTCCAACATGAAATGTGTTATTACGGTTACAGTGAAAGGTTTTTGACGCCCAAATTGGTTTTTCGTTTTTCCACTAAATCTTCAAATGCCAATACCTCGGAACCATATTTTTTCTGAGTTGTGCCCGTATTGATCTAGAGGTGCGATATATTATGATCTTGCCCCCCTCCCTCGACCGCCCTTCCTTCTCAATCTGTAAGATGGGCGCCCTTGATCTCTAAATTATTGTCAAACGTATTCCAACGTATATGAAATGGAGTATATAGAGAGTTGTAATGTTAAGGGAAGTTACCTGATGATGAACGCGGCGGCGACGTTGCGCACACGCGGACAGCGCAGCAGGGCGACGATGGTGAGTAGGTTACCCAGCACGCCGACGATCATGATGAGTATGGTGACAGTAGCGGCGAAGTCCAGCAGTGGTCGAGGAAACCTGGAACAACACACTGGCTCCTTCATCGCTGCTCCTCCTGTCTGTCCTCACACTACACACTACAACACCACACTGAACACTGGCCTTCCTTCCGTCCACACAACTGAGTCAGTGGCGTGACGTCACTCTGCAGGCTTCCTCGAACACCGCACCTTACCCCCCTCCAAGGTCGTGACAGCGTCACTCACCTGATAAGCCACGCGTCACTTCGCGCGCCAACTTCCCAGACCCACTTCCCCCGCCTGTATTTTAACTTCATTGATAAACACTTCTCCCAGCTATGTTACATTAAAAATAGTACCGCTATTGCTTCGACCTACATTCTTGGACTAGTTTATTTCTGCTACAGGCGATGTGAGAGGGTTTTACGGCCCTGTAACGAGTTCTTAAGAGGGCATAGTTAGAGGTACGTAAATTTCGCAGATACATTCCAGGTCAGGTTGAATGCCAATTATGTATACTTCATTGCCATGTCTGTGACTTGCTGGCGGCTGTAACGAAACGCGTTTGACTACTGCAAGCCAGTAGTAAATAAGGAAATAATGCGAAGTACTATCGCTTGCTACCTGCTTGTACGGCTATAAGCCAATAGGGTAATCGATTGTAGCCAGTGGGTGTATAGGACTGACAAGTCTAGACTGCTGCCAGATGAATCCGCGAAATTGACGTACCTCTAGGCATAGTACATAATTCAACGTTAAAAGCATTGATCTACTACTAGGTTTCTTGAAGCCAATTTGCGAAAACTAGAAAATAGCTATCCTATACAATAGTTTTAACCAACGTTTTAAACAATAATGTTTCCAGTGTTACGAATTTATGAGGCACACACAATCTCTGAAGCCGGAATCTCGTGCATTTAACTGCGGCGCAAGAGATCACGCGTAACGAATTAGTAATTCTGGATAAATATTTACACATAGGCAAATACTATTATCTAGGATTATCATAGTGTATTTTATCTATATTGACGTCGAAAATGTGTAGGAATCAATTGGTGTTTTCAGCGTTTATTTATATACCACGCACTCTTAAGAGGCAATAAGGATGAAGTGATGTGCACAGACCAACAGAACAGCCATGCCCAAGCCAGTGTTCGAACCCAGTGCCTCTTAACACTGTAGATCGCGCCTAACCCACTAACCGCTACGGAGGCCGGCTATTTTTGCTACAGCGTGTATTTCGGATTTTTTTTTAACGTTTGCCATTCTGGGTTGTAGAATGTGACTTAGCGCAAATATTAAGAGCCTGTTTCTAAATCCCTTCCTGAATAAAATTTTGGCAGGATTTAAATGAAAATATTTCAATAGGGACGTAGATAATTACTGTACCTTTCATTACGTACATTCTATTCGAAAATTTAAACTGTAACTATGAAATAACTAGGCTAGCTAAAATTTTAACACAAAAATTCTCTCTCAACTAAATCATACACTAAATAACTGCCAGTGCCGATTTCATCCTATAATACGTACCTAATAGCAAAATTCTATTGTTTCTATAATGAATTACTGCCGGTTGTTTATCACATTCTTCATTTATTAAACAATAACGAATATTATTAAAAAAAAAAAAAAAAAGAGGTGAAGCAGCCTCTTAGGATCGGCTCCAGTCGCCATATTGAATTATTAAATTTTATGCTCTTATGAAATTCTGAGAGGAAAAATATGAAATGTGTTATTATAGTATCAATTCTATTTACCTTGCACTACAATAAAAGCATCGCAGTTGAACTTTTAACGTATATTTAAGCCGTAACTAGTCGAGCAATTTTTTATATACTTAATTTTCTCGACTGCCTACAGCAATTTTCATTAACGTGTTTTTATTTTTTTTTTCTGTACCAGAAATTTTTTGTCATGTTTAAGACACAAAACGTGACTAAATTTTGCTCTTATGAAATTTTTTTTATTTGTTACAGTTTTTGCGTGATGGTTTGTTCACTGTAAAAAATTTCCTCCGTCGATTTACGAAATTTCCGGTAAAAATTTCTCCAGATACCTCCGTGAATTCAGGGAAACTTAGTTCTTAATCCAACAGACATTTCCGTAAAACAGTTTCGTCACACGGAACTGAGCCATATTTACATGTCTATAATGCTACAATTGCAATTATACAGATTTGCAGCTTTACCGGTGACGTTATTAAAATATAACAGTAATATTTACATTTATATAACTTATAAATTTTCGATTTTTTCGTGCAAGTGTCCGCAGCAGACTTACGGGCATAATACGTATGATTCCGTACTGTATATTTACTACAGACATTTCCGTATTTTAATTTTACGGACATTATTTCCGTATATTAACGGTACAATTCCGTTAAAATTTATAACGGTGTACATGAGAGTATTTCAAGTGGTACTGAATGCTGGTGGAATTTCTGGTATGTTACTAAGGAGTACTAAACGACAGTTGCTAATAAAACTCTCACAAACATTTGGTGGCACTGTTAAAAATAATTTTCGTTGTTTTACGGAGAAGTGCTGGTAAAAAATTCTCCAGAAGTGTCCGTTAATTTACGGAAGGTAACTAGCTCCACTTATGTAAACTCGCATATTTATGTGACTTCTTTAGGATGCTGGCGCAATAATATGTTTGGTTATTTATTTAGTTTCTTCTCGTAGTTTTTCATGTGTTTAATTAATGAAACATAATTACGTATAACTGTGTTGCAAAATAACGTTTCCGTTAATTAAACAGACGTTTCCGTAAAATTGTCCGTAAATTTACGGAAATTTTTAACAGTGTTTGTCAAAATTTCCTTGTTTCCGTTTTAAGGCCTATACTAAAACCAACCGATATACCAAACTGAAAAATCATAGTGGATAAAGACGTTGCAGGCTACAATTTCACGTACACGAAAACAAATACCAAACACTTTTTGTGTTTAAATAAAAATTCTGAAATATAAAAAAAAAATAAAAAATACAAAAATTATTTATTTTGTGGTTTAACGTAACGGAATTTGTGCCTTAGCGCTCCATTGATTTAGTACCTCGCACACATCCGCACGAACTATCAACGGAAATGTTTTTACGTCTTAATTGTTAAGTTTTTAATTGTGTAAACCCTTCTGTGCACGCTTGTGTGTGCGGATCTTCCATGTTCATGCAAGTACGTCTGTGAATGTTGGCAACATAACATCACATGACAGTGGTCAGCCTTGACGTTGGTATTTCAGCCAGGCGTGGCACGTTCCTGTTGCGAGGTAAAACGTGCCATCACACAGTAAAACAACCTTACAAGGTCGATACCGTGTAGCTTCGTGGCCGTCACCTAGTTTCCACTGGCGTCCCAATATCTCGACAATACCCTTAACCGGAACACTGCAGGCTTCTTTTAAGGGGGACTGATCCCTGTCAGTTCGGTTTTACGGTTTTTCTTATAAATCAGGGAATAGACACATTGTTTTGCTTTTTTCACGCTGACAAGGCATAGTTTATTGTTTCATTCACTTTTTGGAATCCATATAGCATTGTTTCTGTTAATTTTGTGGCCTCTGTAGTCGCTCCCGTGAATAAAGCCATTTTTTTCCTTATCAGCTGTTTCCCGTTGCAAAATAATGAATATATAATAGTTCCAGCAATTACAGAAAATCGAATAAGTTTGAATCTATGCCCTGTCGTGACAAAAATTTCGATACATCGACTGTAACAGAAGTTATCGAGAAGAAACAGATAATCCAATCCAATGTCTCAGGACCTGGTGGCCTAACACCTTGGACTTGCATTCTGGAAGACCCAAGCTCGATTTACGGCTTCAGCCATTCTGATTTCGGTTTTCCATGATTTCACGAAATAGCTTCAGGCGAATGCTGGGATGGTTCCTTCAGGCCATGCTATCTAATTTCTACTTTTTTTTTTGCGTTATTAACTTTTCTACGCCTAAACGAGAATTTTGATATCTGCTCTCGTTTAAGGTTTACAAAGTAACTGTCGCAAAACTAGTAGAAACTAAAGAAATAGCAAAAAAATATATATTTTGAGATTGAGAAAATAAAACTATGAAAAAATATTTGCTAGTAAGTCACGATCGGTTGACGTATATGCGGATATATGCACAGACGCGTGTTTCCCGCGTCGTGCGAGCTTTCCTGAAGGAAGATTCTGGGCTGAAATAGGGCGGAGATGACAGAAAGACAGTGGGAAGCAGCAGGAAATGTGCTCATCTCCGCGAGTGTAGCAACAAGGATATATCTGGGTCCACGACTGAGGACATAACAGTAAGTGTGGCATGCCTGCGCTACAATCGTAATAACAACAAATACAGACCTGCACAGTTAATAACATGAGCAGTAAGAAGTAGAGGCGCAAAAACTGAGGGTAAACAGTAGCGAAGTTACTGCCTTAGTTCAGCAAAGGTTAATTCTACTACAGGTTAAATAGAAAAGTGTTTTCTTTAGGACCCGGAAAATTTCGATGATTCAATGACCTGTAGGCTAGAATCCATTGTCCTATGCATACTCAAGCTCCGACCATTTGTCCACTAGCAGCTACTCAGTGGAACAACAGACCATGAACGAATAGACGGGGCTTGAATATGCATAGGACAATTGATTCTAGCCTGCAGGTCATTGAATCAGCGAAATTTTCCGGCCCGTAGTTTTCTTATTTGAGAGTTTGGCACAGGGAAAATTTCTGTCTCTAGTTACGCTTCAATCGCTGATGTACCTGATAAATACGAATCCTTAATAAAATGAAATTTAAATAAACATGGACATGATAGAAGTCATTAAATTTACTTTAAAGTGAAAATGAACCGATTTCGAGTTTTAAATTATCAACTTAATGTAACTTAAAATTCAGGAACGCTCTCTGATTGGTCAGTGTGGTGCACTGCCGATACCAGCGCTCAAGCGGCAGAAATTTTCTCTGTGACGAACGTATAACATTGATCTTTCTAAACCTGTAGTAGAATTAACCTTAGTTCAGCCAAAGCAACTGACTTTTAATATTCTATTTTTTGCTGTATTGCTTATACCGCAGAGGAAATGAGGAAATAACCATTGCAGGACATGTAGACGAGGTGCTTCTAGTATTTACAATTAAAAACTTGGGTTACATGACACGTTACATTTATTTTCTTTAAAAATATGCCGTATTCTGCGTATTTTATACGTTAAATCAAGATGGCGGTTATCGAGTGAAATACGAATGGAAGCACGGGAATACCGGCTTGAACTCTTATTGGTAATAGGCCGTTCGGAATAAAGTGAACACTAAATATTTAACCTTTGAAAACTATCACTAGCTGTTACTACATATAATTCAACATTACCGATAGTCACTTTACTGCTTGTATGGTTGGCAACGACATAACACAACATAGTTCCGTGTTTATTCGTATTTAAATACAACAATACTGAAACAAAATCTACCGACAGCGATACAATTGTATTTTATATAATTAATAAACTTCTTTTTTATCAAACTATATATATATATATATATATATATATATATATATCGACTGAACAATTTGTCTTACACGCGCAAACATAAAGTGATGTGTCTCAGGAGGTTAAACTTTTCCCGTCGTTAGCTGTTACACGCGGAAATATACGAATTGGCTGGAAATAGATCTTTAGCAGGGCTTTTTCGAGTGCTCACTTTATTCCGAACTGCCTATAAACTTAAAATTTCCACTGCCGAACTTAAAAAGTAAGCAGTAACAATTCAATTGCTTCTGTTCAAATTAATGTGATGGGGGAAAAAAGCCTACTGCTTCAAGTCGTACTGGTTAAGTTTTTAATAGTGTAAATCCCTTTATTTGATTACCAGCTAGACTTCGCTGCTCTGTACAGACCAGAGAACAATCCATTCCGTTGTCTATGAGCATGTGTACTTCCACTTCTGTGACCGATTTACGGTATGTTGGTCACACTGGGCAGAAGCATCCTCCGCAGTAAGCCACGACATTGTCGGCTTAAGAGGACGTGGTACATAACTAAACGCTCAAAGCATTAACTGTAGGTTTCTTGAAGCCAATTTGCGAAAATTAAACAATAGCAATCCTGAACAATAGTTGTAGCCAACGTTTTAAACAAAACTGTTTCCAGTGTTACGAACTTCTGAAACATAATCTCTGACACCGGAACTTAGTGAATGTAACTGTGGCACAAGAGATCACGCGTAACGGATGAATTAGTAATTCTGGATAAATATTTACTCATAAAGTTAACAAATACCATTATCTGGGATTGTCATTGAGTATTTTATCCATATTGGCTTCGAAAAAAACGTATGAATCAATTGAAGGGTTCGGCTGTAAATATTGGTAAGGGACCTTCAGAGAGAAACAGTCTTATAAGGTGTAAAGCATAGTAAGTGACCTATTTTATTCGTATTAGGAAAGAATTCCTTTTCAATTCAAGACTTAATGGAATTCTGAACTAAACATTCACAAAGGGCATTACTTGCTATGTTTTACACCTGATAATACTGTTTCTCTCTAAATATCCCTTAACATTTAAGAGGCATCTTCGCCAGTGTAGAATTTACACCTTTGACGCGTGGAAACAGCGTCGCAATAAGAGCCAGTGTCCCACGCTTGACAAGAAGCATATCACCTCTATTCGCAGCGCGCCAAACTGGCGTCCAAGGTTTCCACTGTAGTATTTTTCTACGAGACTTTAAGCGGTGACCACAACATTTTTATTTTTTAACAGTTGGAAGTAAAGACCAACGCATGCCTCTTGTTTTGCACTTTACGATTCCAGGTAATGTTCTTAGAGTTACAGCAGTCTAAATTTAAAAAAAATTAGCCATTTTGAGAGGCCCGAAAATCATGTTTCTAACAAGTGTGGTGAATTTTTGAAAACATATAAAAATAGTTTCAAGTGTGTGTTGTTTTCGTAGATAAACATAATAGGAATAAATTAAGCGGTTTCGCGTAACAAAGCATACGCATGACACGCTGCAACGCCGTCCATGCGCCAGTCGAGGACTCCTCGTAAGAACGACGTGGAACAAGACAACAGCGTTTTAGAGTCTAGTCTGCCATCAGAAAATAAAGCGTATCTTGTGCTTCTCTAACCATAAAGAAAACTTTAGCATTTGACTTTTGACTTTACGATAGCTTTCAAAAATACACTGCTTCTTATGGGGTCGTACACTATGCCGAGGCATTCTTAGCTTTACGTTTTCGGTAAATAAACTGTAAACCTAAAGTCAAAAGTCAAGATGGCCGTTTGCAAAGAACCGTTGATTATTTCTATGCATCGTTTTATTCTTCAGTAATAAGATTTCATGAAAAATGTAACGGGTATGTTTTAAATGCATTCGGAAAAATTTGCAAATAGAATTAGAGAATTATTTGTAGATTAACGGTAAGTTTCGTTCGTAAATAGATGGTTGCTTTTGTTCTGCAAAATATTTTCATAAATGGGAAATATTTTATTAACTGGACTTTTTTTTTAATATCATCATGTTATGATTTTATGGTAGTTACATAATTATTTATATTACAATTATTCCGTCTCAAAAAACGAATTCTAATATAGTTTTTAAACTGTCGTTACTTTAACTTTACGTTTGTATTGTGTATTGCAAAATACTTAAAGTAACGGAAACGTAAAGTCAAATGTTAAAGTAATCAATTGTGTATAGGCCTTTATTTTTTTTATATTTTTTATTTATTTATTTATTTATTTATTTATACACTACAAGATTCAGCTCTAGGCCGGTTTACAACTTGAAGTGTTTAACCTTATACATAAATACACATTAATACAACAAGAAGTTCATTTAAAAAAGAATTAGTAATAAAATTAAAGAATTGTGGAAAAAAAATTACAGTTACATAATAATTTGGAGAAAAAGTGCCAATACTATCACTTGCACTATAATAATTCTAATTTCAATATAACAAATTTGTGTACTATAATCTAACGTAAAGTTCAACTAACAAATAACCAATTTATCTTTGTTCTAATTATTTCTATAATGAAACTATTTGCTGTTCTGTTCCGCCAACAACACTAATAACATTAAAGACGTTTTAAAAATAATTTATTTCTACAGTAGCCATAAAAAGTATCACTGGCCAACCAGGGGCGTCATTTGGGGCCACAAGGGGGGGGGGGTGGGGCAAATGGCCCCCCTGGATTTAGAATTTTATGTGTATAAATATATTTTATTTTTGTATTTTTAAATTTAAATAATGCTAACTTAAGCTCATTAAACTGAAGTTTTATTATTAAAGTATCTAATTTATACATGCTTAATTAATAAAAAAAGATGAAACAAGGTCACTGTCGCCGGAAAACAAAATCTTGCCCCCTTCCCCCCCTAGAAAAACCTGAAATGACGCCCCTGTGGCCAACGAATTATTTTTAAAATCTTTCATATACAGACTGAGATTTCTTTAAAGCTGTAGCGACATCTCCGCCGACAACGACGTAGGCGATGGCATTCCCGTGCGTGGTTCGTGAAACAAGGTGTGACGCGGTCAAACCGGATGTAGACCTACCAGTCTTGAAGTTAACCGTGCCTCATATAATCTGTCAAATCCAGGAAAGTGAGTAACTTCGGTTGTCACAGCAAAACTTGATTTCTTAGTTACATAAACACTTACACGTAGATTAATTCACTACGTTTGCTTTCGTAGTTTTATTGGCGTTTATTTGAAAACTCATCTAAAGAGGTTAGGTAAAAACAAAGAAAATATTTATTTCCAAACCGGTCTTACGTTGATTCAACGAAAGAGTACTGCTAATTAAACCGCATTGTACACTGAAAGAAAACATTTCCCTGCAAAATAATTTTTATGGCAAACACTAAATTATTTAGTGGTGACTACAAAAATTTTTGGCGACCAAAAATATTATTTTGCAGGGTGAATACCAACCAAATATTTTGTACCTACCACAAAATATTTTTTCCGTGTATAGGCTAGTTCATCATCCTTGTTCAGTTTAGAGCGACAATACGATCTATATGATAGATACACGTTTGTTTCGTCGTATATAAGCTGATGCCGCGATTAATTGAGTTCTTATGTATCCATACTTATAATTGGGGACGGCAATTTTTGGTGAAAATATTTTTGCCCCACATTGTTTCAGTGTCTTACGTGCACACCTGCAGCTCAACTTCAAGGTTATTGACAGAGTGTTTTTGTGCAGAGTTGTTATTAATTTGACTGTGCCAATCAGTATACGGATAACTGCCACACATCACGTCTGTGATTTTCGGGTTTAACCTCAAGACGCTGGGTGTTAAGGCATCCAATCAAAGCAGAGATGCAGGTGCGCACGTAAGACACTGAAACAAAGTGTTGCAGAAATATTTTAGTGAAATTTTCTATCTCTACTTATAAATTCTAGAGCCAGTGATTTTTGGTGGAAAGAATTTTGCAACGTGACTTGACGTTCACATCTGCATCTCTGCTTCGTTGCTATTGGTAGAATGTATTCGTGCAGAGACGTTACTTATTTGACTGCGCCAATTACAAGAAGGCTACTGCGACACCACACGTCTGTGACGTGCGGCTAGAACCCCTGAGACGCTGGAAGTTAGAAACACCCAATCATTGACCAAGAAGCAGAGCTGCAGGTGTGCACATAAGGCTTTAAAACAAATTGTTGCAGAATTATTTTCATTTAGTTAGCCACTTGCTGACGCCATTCACCTCACTTAGACATACATTACACTACGTTATTAACTCCATCGCCGTTCACACAAACACGTAATTTTATTAATGGCAAAAACCGCCTCCACAGCCATAAATACGGGTCCGGAGCCAAGCTAAAACAGTTACACGCGCCCCGCCGCCGTTCCAATGATTTGAAACTAGACTGCATTTGATTTAACAAACACTCGGCGAGTTATGAAAGCTTCGGCTTTCTGTATCGCAACAGCAAGGTCTCGGATGACACATGAGTAGAGTCCCAGATATTTCGCGGGTTCAACGACCAGCAGGCTGGACTGCACAGTCCTGTATACACTATGTCTTCAGCTACTTGTACATTGACTGCTGCTCCAGTGAGTGGCTAGTTGTACATCTGACGATGTAGCGCAGGAGCCCATGAGTGTTTTTATGCATGCCAGCCATTGGTTCGGAATCCTCGAGGTCACGTTTAATAAACAACGACCCGATCTAAAAAGTCTTCAACATATACATGACTAGAGGTACGTCAATTTCGCGGATTCATCTGGCAGCAGTCTAGACTTGTCAGTCCTATACACCAACTGGCCACAATCGATTACCCTATTGGCTTATAGCCGTACAAGCAGGTAGCAAGCGATAGTACTTCGCATTATTTCCTTATTTACTACTGGCTTGCAGTAGTCAAACGCGTTTCGTTACAGCCGCCAGCAAGTCACAGACATGGCAATGAAGTATACATAATTGGCGTTCAACCTGACCTGGAATGTACCTGCGAAATTTACGTACCTCTATACATGACTTAGACATCCAACTTCTTCTCAGATGAATCCGCGACATTTCCGGGACTCTACACACGAGGAAACTGCCGTGTTGCAGAATTAATTTCACCAAAACTCACTGGCTCTTAACAGCCAATTTGTATCTTTCTGTCACGTGCATTGGTATAAATGTAGCATTGTAATACATAGTGTGATATAGCTACACGGACATCTTAAATGGCCTCCCTAGATAGGATGTGTGCGTGCGCGCGTGTGAGGTAGGAGCGGTAAGGTTGCCGACGTACGTAATGCAATATCGCCTCTCCGTGCAAGCCACTCACCTAGCGTGCACTGCTTTACTATTATCCTTTTCCCTATGTGACTTTAAGCGGTGACCACATTATTTTATTTGCATAGTTAAAAGTCTAATGTTCGATTCTATAGGTCTGTTTTTTTAAGCCGGTTGATATATTTTTTTAAATTACAACCTGTAAAACCCATTTTTGGCCGTTCTGAGGAGCCCTAAAATGATGTTTCTAATAAACGTGCCGAATTTTTAACGACATAGTTTGACGTGTCTGTTCTTTTCGTAGTCATACAAATATAACGTGCGTTAAAACCGTTTCACCTAAAAAAGAATAGTCGTAACTCGCTGCAACGCATTTGAAGCGCAGGTAGGTAGGCCCAGTAACGATAAAGGGCACTGTACAATATGGTTTATATATACATTATATATACATACACACACATTTATTCTTGACTTGTAGATATAAAAATACTCGGTTTACTGTGAAGAGCTTGTACGAACGTTAAATGTGTGTGATGTATGATGTAGCTGAGTCTTCTTGGCGCTTTATTTCGATAGAAGGTAATAGTGGGAAAACAAATTAGTGTGACTGTAATTCGAGCTTTCAACCGCACAACCTAACGGTAACCTCGGCTCCCTCCCGCAGTCAACAACACAGTATAACGGTGTGGATATCCCTTGTGGTGTGCGCGACTGGTGTTTGCCACATAGAAGTAGGTAAACATGCTGTTCCAAGGGTCATTTCCCTTCTCCGTCTGTCGCGAGTGTGCATTCCTTCCTCTATTTATAGACGAGGTATTTACGTTACTGTTAGCCGTACACAATACACTTGCCTAGAAGTGTACGGCACAGGTTGTATCACTTTTGTTGTTTCCACACTGTCCAGCAGTGACGTGTAGTGAGTGGTACGACAGATTTTTTCTCTTCACTGTACCTGGCTGCTTCTTCTATTACTAGCGACATCAGTCTTAATTTAATTTAATGACGTCTTCATTAATGGTGCAGTTAAGGTGCTATCGCCGTTTTTACCCACTGTGATATGTACACAAACATTACACAAGTCTCGCTGGATAGATTAAATTTTAAATAATAATTGCTTACAAGACAGCTAATCAAAGCCTCGAACAATTTTATGACAATAAGGATACCCATTCGATTTATGATATATAAATATATATTGGGTCGCCTAATTTTGCGCATTGACTGTATTTCTAATACTATAATTCATGTTTGGTAGGAATATTGTTATTAAGGCCTGCCTGCCTTGTAAACCA
>PNEQ01002355.1:66795-84082 GCA_003012365.1 Medauroidea extradentata
CCCTAAACATTTCTTAACCCGGTTCAAAATCGTTCAGGGTCGCGGTGTCCGAGGGGTCTGACCTCTCGCCACCCACGAAGGCAATCCGGGTTCGATTCCTGTCTGGGTCATACGCCGGATTTTCGCGCGTGGGAATCGTGCCGGACGAAGCCGTTGATTGGCGGGTTTTCTCGGGGTTCTCCCGTTTCCCCCGTCCTTTATTGTTTTATTGTCTTTTCAAACCCCGATTAATCCTTAAATAAGGATATGAGGTGGGTCATTCCTATACACTACAAGTAAACTAAATTATCTATAAGTTCCAGCGCTGCTCCATACTCACTTCGTATCACCCCTCACCTACGCTACAGACCTCGGTGTTGAACGCTGACCAAAATCTTTCACTCATTCACTCTCAAAATCGTTCCGACTCCGCTGTGGACTAAAATGTATTTTCCGTCAACATACGTGTTTGAGCCCCTTGGCAACATCAAGTACTGCTAACTGCAGGATGGAGGACTCTGGCGTTTAATTGCGACAGGGTGAAGTGTTGTGTGCGCTGTAGTTGACGAAGTGTGTTCCTCGCAGTGCAAGGTACTCGAGATGTCGCTAGTTGAATGGCCAAGACGTTGTGGAAGGGCTTTTGTCTCGCGCCTGCACTACCGCTAGTTCCTAATCACCGGGGCCCGGGGGTTATTTGGGCGCTAGAAGCCTTCCCCCCTCCTTTCCCCGGAAACATTACACAACCCCCTTCCACAACTCGTCGTGGCGCCAATACCGCTATAGTACACACACGTGAAGTAAACAACTGTCCTGTAGCTATTGCTTGTTTCCCAGCCAAAGCTGGTATAGTCTGTTCCGACGGAAACATTTCGTTAAGACAACTGGGTCATATTTGAGTAGTTTTTGCGAATATAATGTCAGATATCGTTATCCGAAAACCGTCACGCAAACGTGTTGAAAACTATTCTTACTTGGAAGCCTAGTAAAAAAAAACTTTTTTTCTGTAAAAATTAGGTAGTAATTTTTTTTTTCAACGCGTTTGTGTGAAAGTTTTACAAAATTTGCTCCCTTTAAGGGTGTTAAAGTGAGAAAAATTATAATTTAATATGTGTATGAAATAGTGAAGTTTTGTAGACGTTACTTGGAAAAACGTTTTCCTCTTACATAAGACAGTTAGCTCAGCCAGCTCTTCCCATAATGACATTTCAAAGTAAAAAATTTGCATGTTTTTATTTCATGCCCACGACAAAAAAATAACCATAGTGAAGTGAAATAATTTACGTTGACAGTACATGTCATAGGCTACATATGAAAATGTTAGTGGCAAACTGTTGTACGATGACATTTTACTTGCACAGTGTGGTAACATAGCACTGTAGTTAGTTCCTTCTTGCACTTCACATATTTCTTACTATCTAACTACTACTCATCTGACCTTCATGTTATGGGTGCAGGTAAAATCTAACAAAGTCCAAACATTCTACGTGCACTTGCATAGCCATCTTTAGTAGAAGGCCGCGGCCTTGAATCTGGCAACCCTGGCAGGAAGGGTCATTTAACACTTCTTTTAGCTCTCCAAAGGCAATGGCTGTACCTGAGCCGTTATTCTGCTCTACATACCGGCGAATCAGGGGAAGCCACTGCCTTAGGCGAGACAAAGATATGTTAAAATGACCCTTCCTTTCAGGGTTGCCAGAACTAAGGCCGCGGCCTTTTATTAAAGATAGCTATGGCACTTGACGTAACATACAAAAAATAATACCTGGACTTGGAGTGCAAGAGGAGACTTCTCCGTGCAGTGTTGCCGCATTGAACATGTACAAATATCATTGTACAACATTTTGCAACTATCTTAACATTTTCGTCATCAATTTAGCCCAGGATTCGCGTACTGAGTACTTATTCGAGTTTTCCTGGACATCTTGTGTATCTGGCGCATGAACGTATTGTAGTGTGGTACATCGAGGTCTTCAGCGCTGATGAGGGGTGACATGAAGTGAGTACGGGGCAGCACCGAAATGAAAGGCGGGGGAAACGGGAGATCCCCGAGAAAACCCACCGACCAACGGCATTGTCCGGCACGATTCCCACATGGCGAAAATCCCGGGACTGATCCCGCCGGGAATCGAACCCGGGTCGCCTTGGTGGGAGGCGAAGGGTCTGACCGTTCGGCCACCGCGGAAACTTTTTCAATACGAAACCGCTTAACTTATTGTCTCGATATGTTTATCTACGAAAAAAAAAACACAAACTTGAAACTATGCTTCTATAACATTAAAAATACAACACGCTTATTAGACCCGTAATATTGAGGTCCCTCAAATGGTTAAAAATGTCTTCTGTACTGCTGTAACAACAATTCCGCCCAGACTCGTAAAACACAAAACTAGAAGCATGCGTTGGAATTAACTACCAACTTTCCACAAAATAAAATATTAGGTCGGCGCAGAAAGTCTCATAGGGAAAAAATGTAAAAATACAACTCTTCACGTCAGTTTGGCTTCGCAAGTAGAAGTGAAGCTGCTACTGTGGAGTGTGGCAGTCTGAACTTTGTCACTCCCCGGTCTCCCCCCTTCAAACGCGGAAAATTACGTCTGGTATATACGCCTCTTAAGGCCTTGTTACGGAGTTTTGCAGTGATTTCGAAAATATTTTTTTATTGCTACCTAATACTCATATCAAAATTTCGCTGCACAGTTTTGGCACTTATATGTTATAATTTGTAACTGAATTTTTTTGTAGAGTTATACTGAACGGTTTTTTAGATTTCATTACCCAAAGTACCACGTTTTTCGTCGTGAAAATAAGCAAAAATTAAGGAATTTATTTTTTTGCTGGCGAATGGTACATTATTTATAAAAAAACGCGTCCACAGTATTGTGCATCGTGTGATTGCACATTGACTCAAATTTTTTTCAAAATGTTTGGTTAAAAAATATTTTAGTTATTGACACCAGTCTGAAAAAAACTCGGGAACAAGCCCTTAAGGTGGCCACTGGGTTAAGGCTCGGTTTCAGTCGCCATACTGAATTGTATTACTTTTTTCGCTTTTTTGGAATTATGAGAAGATAAACGTTAAATATGCGATTATACCTCAAATTGTATTTACATTCCGCTACAGGACAGACCCTGCGATTTAGCTGATAACTTATAATTACGCCGCAATGTGTGGGGCAAATTTTAATATATTTATCATTTGTCCGACAAATTGCGACCTAACTGTTCATTACTAGCTCTATTGCCATGTTTGTATTGTAGCTCATGGTAAATATAGGCTAATTTGCGGTATTAGTCACCGATTTAATATTTTTCTTCTCAGAGTTCCAAAAAAGCGAAAAATAATAAAATTCAATATGGCGACTGAAACTGAGCCTTAATATATATTGCGCACGGTAGCTTAGAAGCGTACCAGCGGTAAGGTCGACACAACACGCACATCTCGCCTCGCCGTAGCCTCTAGCGCATCATGGAACTGGCGTGCCTGTATGAGACTTTGTGACGACCCTCTCATTTTTTGACACATCATTAAAGATAAAGATGCCCTTAAAAATATTCCGCGGCAATATTTATATATAAAAAAAGATCACGAAAACACCCATTTCCGCGCTATAGCAAGTACGCTGTAATGAGCAGTGGTGAACTTGAAATGGGCAAACTCACGTGTAACGTAAATTAGGCTAAATTCTATTCGCAAGCAGACATCACTCTTGTGAGTAGTTTTAGAATAATCTGGTAACGGTCGAAGCTTTGCACACATCTCGGCTGCTTGGGCAGTCACCTTAACAGCGTTCACGTTTTATGTTGGTAAGATATAGTGTTCGTTTTACAGGTATTACTTGTGGTTACATTTTCTACTTGTAAAATTTTTTTAACTCTCATAGTCTCCACATACCGACATGACAGTAAAAATTTGTAAATTACGGGAATATAGGAATAACAAAAGACAAGTAACTTACTTGAATGACATAATGGACACTGAAATACGACATTATGGGCAATATGCTAAAGATTTAAAAGCACACAATGCAATCCCTTTGTACTTAAATCTAAAAATAACAGTTTATGACAATTAAATTAAAAGACAATTGGGCTTGCTCTTTTTTAAGCATATGGCCTATAATATTTTGATTCAGTGTAAATTATTTCATTCTAGTAAGTAACTTGATTTTTGTTATTTCTGTGCTCCTGTAACTTATAAATTCTGACTTTGACACACAGAAAAAAAAGGTTTGGTTGATCCAACAGGACATATGTTTGTATGACCAAACAAGCGTGCAACAATTGAACGTACCAAATGTTTGGTTGTCTGGCAGGTATAGTTATCCCAAAATGACGGTTTAGTCCAGTTAAATATACATTTTGTTAGGACAACAAAGCCAATACTTGGCGCGTTTCATATGTTGTTCAGCTAACAAAACTTTAGTTGAATAAAATAAATAATTGTTTGGCCATACCCTATACAAACATTTATACGGTTGAATCAACCAAACCTTTTTCTCTGTGCATGCCGTTGTGGGAAAACGATGAGAGCTAAAAAAATTTTACAAGTGGAAAATGTAGTCACAAGTAACGTCTATAAAACGAACACTGTGTCGTGTGAATATAAAATTATGCAGTTTTGTCACGTGAACGCCCTTAGGCCTAAAGATTAGTAGTTACGACCATATAAAGATACTGTTACAGACGCCGGCACACAACTTAGCGCACAGTCAGGAACTGGCACAGGAAGCTGCCATGGGCTAGTATTCGAAATTTGCGATTTCGGGAAACCATGGAAAGGAAATCAGGATGGTCAAGAGCAGGGAATGAAAACCCGAGTCCTTCCCGATGCTAGTCTAATATTGCGGGGCTGAGAATGATGGTGATGTAAGTCACTTTCATTAAGAGGTAGTTTTTTCATTAATATTAAACATGTATTAAAAAAGTTCCGTTTCAATTAATACACTTTTTTTTACTCCGTTTTCGAAATAAAACTCAAGTACAATACTAAAAAAAAAAATGGGCGCTGCATTTTATATGTAAAAGCAATTAATCGTTTATGTGAAAATTACTTTACGTGACTTACACCACTATAATTCTAAGTCCCTCAATTATGTTACCGTTGTGCCACATAGCTCGGTCGACCAGGTAAAAAGAAAGTATTAGTGACAGCTTAGCGATGAGATACTATAGGTCTGACAACTCTCACAACTCATCAAAGGTTTTTTTTTTTTACTTATTTTTTGTGTGCACCGTTCTGTCCCTGTAACCCCTTTGCCATTCTTTTTCTGAAACCTTCGCTAGCACACGTACAACAGCAGTTCCATCGCAATAGGATGAATCGTATGGAAAAGCATAAAGGACGAAAATACATACATTGTATAACAGTGCTTAATTTTTGTTTTAGTATGGTTGATTTTAATTTTGTATCAATTGTAGTATTTGTGTCTGACTGCTGGAGGTTCAGTGTAAGAAAAGGAAAATAGCAAAATTCTAATTTAATGATTTTTATATTCGTACAAGATACGTTTTTTAAGACATATATTGATACTATTTTTCACTGTAATGAAAATTTCTTAGCTTTCGTAGTTTGTATTAAAATAATTTCTGACATTAATATAAAAATTACCAATTATCTCGATTTTTTTAAAAAATAAAAAAAAGTTTAAATGCAGATTTTTGTATACATATCTAGAAGTAGCCCGTGACCCTGTTCTTCACGGTGAATATTTCATTTCTGTAAGTCAGTTAGTATTCGTTTCTTGAATAAAACCGTTTTGTGTAAACTTCGACTTTTGGCGCGCCATTACATAAAAACTTTGAAAGGTATAAAAACTTCGTTGCTGTAAAAACTAGATCAATATATGTCTACAAAACAAATTATACCTCGTACACATATAAATATTATTAAAACAATTTAAATTTTGCGTGAACTTCCCGGATTCTACTGATTTTCCAGTAATAATTTATTACGCATAGGCGAAACCAGATATCGAAAATCTGTGTGGCAGATTTGTTTTAAAAGGTATTTGCAGTAACAGCTAATTTTTTCAAGACGTGAAATTGTACGGTTTTGGTAAAAAATAAGTCAATCATAATTTTGTTAATTAAGTAATTTGCAAAAATAGTACCATTTTTTCTCCTGGAAAAATTGGCCAACATGGTGAAAACCATTTTAATCAAAACTGTTAAACAGAGTCTTGATATCTGCGCTCGTTTGTGTAGGCTTTAAAACTAATTACCGCGAAAACAGACTAAATAAGAGAACATGGCCTTAACTGTGCCAAACAAAGGCGATTTATTGTTGTTATTATTATGATTATTAGTAATAATAATTATATAATAATAACACCGAGCAAGTTGGAGCAAGCCTTGCATTCGGGAGGACACGGGATTAGCTTCCTAGTCTGGCAATTCCTGATTTTGTCGTTCGACGGTTTTCTGAAAAATAATCCATGCGAATGTCGGTGTGCTTCCTTTAAAAATGTCCAGGTCGATTACATCTCCCTTTCCCTTTCTTACCTTCTGCCGAGGTTGTAAAATTGTTCCAGGGAACGTAAAACATCGAACAATTAAAAGAAAAATGTAATAAATAAAAATCAAGGATAAAGCGTAGGTATTCTCCTCAGAATGATATTGGTTATTGGTAGAGATTATGGTTTATCGCGGGAAAACTTGCCTGTTTGTTGGATTTCAGCGCACATTCAGCCAATGAAAAGATGGCTGTCTTTCGCTTGTAATTGGAGCTGATACCCTATTCGACTAAGCGAATAAGAACCCCACTATTGCAATATTTACTGCATATTATCGGTCTGCAGATATCTATGTTGTGTCAGACATATGTCACCCAATAAAACATGTCGCAAGAAACTACAGTGTTTTCAAGGGTATGTTGCCACAAAAAATGTTCGCGGTATACTATAATCTCTAGTTATTGGGTGTTGCCGCGTTAAAGTCGAAGTTGGTTCCCGATGTTTCGGCAAGCATTGCAGTTGCCATCTTCAGGGAAGCTGTCAGAATCTGTTACCATCTTGCACAGTAGCCATACCGACGCCAGTAAATTCGCAGATAAGTCGTATAGTAAAATTTTCACAGAATAAATTATATATTCAGGTTGCAAGTAGGAACTATGGAACTATGAAAAAAGGAGGAAAACAACAAAAACAAACACAAGAGGAACATTCGTATAACCGCGAACCTAGACGCATGTAAACAGACGCGACGTTCCGGGAAATGGAATATGTTCCTGTCTAGCGTAAATTAGTAGCGTCGTGTATTTCACAAGAAAAGTCGGAACCCTGCGGTCGTGTATCCGTGGCAAACCACAAAATTTAAATTCTTTCCTTGTCACGTTTGCGGATTAAGTGTAACATAACTTTCCGTAGCCCAGAAGCTGCACAATTGTGTACTTCTGAGGGAGGGATTTAGGGGGCTTTACTCGTAAATATTCTAAACGTGAGAGCAAACAACGAGAAACCTACGTATGCATACACTCTCCTATTTCCCGAGGGTTAAAACTTTCTTGAGATGTATTCTTTTCCAATCCACCTTCCTTGATTGTTTTGCAAGCATTCTGAGTGAAGTTGGGAAAAAAAATAACGTCACTATTATTAAATATGCTGGAAATAGGGAAACGGTAGGACTAAAGTTCTCGGAATGACAAAGTTTTAAACAGAATAGAAACTTTTGTAATTTTCGGTGAACATTTACAATACCATTTCGAAAACTGTTCGTTCAGAGAACGATAAAAAATAGATATCGCATAATGATAAGAAATTTTCGCATAGATCCTAATTTTTATTTTTTTTCTGCTGTGTAATTTACATTTCACAGTTTTATTTTTTATTTTGTTTTACAAAATTAAAACTCAGTAATGTTTTTATACGGCATGCTAGTAAACTTCCTATGCGTCATTTGGGATAAAGTGAGCAGTTTTAAGACAGTAGTTACTTTTTGCTTTCAGATAATTTATAATTTCCTGTCATTTTTTAATAATATAAACAAGTGAACCTAAGCAACAACGTATGCAGATTGTACTGTCCTTAAAAGTTAACGTTGAATTCACAATAAATAGTATTTTTAGTGATAATTCTACACAACATGGTCTTAAAAAGTGGTTACTTTATTGCGAACTACCTATACGTACCACATGTATTTGTAACTTTTCTTTCATTAGTGATAACAGATTGTATATGTGTGTGTAATATATTTACAACTTACACATACGGACACACACATATAATATGTATAATATATGTACGCATTTATTTATTCACGGACGGGCTCAATAAACACTAAAGGTTTTTTGCTTGTGCTATATATACCTAATCTCCCAGGGATGAAAATAATGTTAATAACTTTTAAAAAAGTGTCCGTATGTATTTTTTTAAATATTAATTTCGTTAAGTGAATCTATGTGTGACATTTTCGTAAAATGACAGTATTTCCTACTGTAAATTACTATTTTTTACACGATTTTCCTCTAAAACATTTTCTCATAAAAATAGTATTTTTCTAAATAAAAATAATTAATTCGCTCCTTAACCCCGTAGAAGTTCCACCATTTAATATAGCTTTTCCCCCGTAAAAGTAACTCAGCATGTATCTTATAAATATAGTATTTTCCCTTAACGTCTACATTATTTTCTCTTGGAGATTATAATTTTCCTCATAAAAATAAGTGTATCCCCTTAAATTAAAAAGTCGATATTTTTCCTTAAATATTTCCGTGGATTAAGGAAGGAAGTTTTTATCCTCGTGGGGACTTATCTATTCGTCACAATAACTGTGGCGGTTACTGGCGACACGACTTTGTCGCAGCAGGACGTCCGCGCGCCTCGACACGTCGCCGATGTTGACAGGATATTTGTCACGGCGACAAGCTGGGAAATAACCCGGCCTGAACGGGAAACAGTCGCAACGTCCTGCCAGCCTCAGAACATAACATTTTCTGTCAGTGCGCTTATACCGTCACGCAAAGGTTCAGTTTCGGGAACTGACGTTTATAAGCGGTGTAACCAGAGCCACAGACTAAATAATAATGCAGACGTGACATGTCGTGGCGACTCTTGATAGGGCGAACTTCGGCGCTTATTGGTTGCCCGAGATTGTTAATAACAACCCCGTGTATGTTTGGCTCCTGCATGTTACGGCAGGTTTTCTATTGGACTGGCTGCTGGCAAGCAGGGCATCCGCCTTACGCTGATTGGCGGTAGGCGTCACCGCCATGTTGCTAGCCAGGAAAGCCATTTTGCTGGCGTGTGTAACTGAGTTCGCTGTCCTACTGGCTATTTCACTTCTGTATATCTAAATATTCTGTGCCAACGCCCAAGTCATGTTTGTAATTAAAGTTTCGTGAGAAAGTTATGTCTCGTGTGCGATACAAACAGTGGAACTGGTGTTTCAGGAGTGGCGAGTACTACAGTAATAAACTGAAGGGCACGGGGAAATACAATGGTAACCTACATTTGTTAAATATTTGGGTTTGTTTAATGCAGGAACACAATATTTATCACATACTGTACATTCGTATATAAGAGACTAGCAGTATGGCCGCGGCTTTGCTCGCATGTATTACTCAGAGCAGTTAACTCCTGTACACCAGATAGGTAGCTCAGTCATCAAGTGTTAGAATGACAAATCTGCTAGTTGAGCTAACTCTGCAGCAGGATAAGTAGCTATAGCTGTCCACGCGAAAAGCAGTCTTAAGTTTGTCCATGCCACTAACAGCGACCTCGCCTGGACCTTATTTATATTCACAGGAAAGTTGACATTGTAGGGTAATTACAGACTGTTAAATTAAGAGGTTAATCGAATGAAATACGTAGTTTATGTGGTATTAGGACTGATTTTCTTCGAGCACAATTGTTGGTGATGGTGCCCTCAATAACATACTTGTTTTTCAAAACCGTCACTTGAAGGTACGTGGCATTAAGGAATTTGGCGGCATAATGTTTCGCTGTAATATAAACGTATTTGTTGCCACGACCTTAAGGTTAGTGAAATGGTGTATGTGGGGTGATGGCTGTAGAGGAACTTTAGTGGATAGTGGACTGCATAGTCCATTTTCATCACTTTTGAACGACTTCATCCAAATTACACTAATTTCATCTGCCTTGCGGTTTTTTTTTGTGTCAGACTTGCACGTTTGCACATCCTTTAAAAGGAATTTCAGCCCAAAGCCTTCCGAACAATAGATCGGAAATACAAACAACTGCGCCACATAATGTGAATTTATTAATGAAAACTACTTTTAAAAATGAAATATTAATTTCCTGGGCTAATAGAGGTTGTACAACACCGCGTCTCGATAGAGCTGCAGAAAGAAACTCCTGTATAATTAATATATCGCTGGTCGTACTTGCTTTTCGGATCGTCTGCCATGAAAGTTCACAAACAAAGTTTTCGATTTAATTAAGTTATCTATTAAAGTAAAAAAAAATCATTACTTTTCTTAGGCATACGTAAGAATAATTCTTACACGAATACCACATCAATATCTCTACTGGTGAGATAAGAATCATCGGTTGATAGAAAACTAAGTTTATGCCTTTTTAACACCTTTAGGTGTCTAATTTCGAAAAATCTAAATTTCACACTAAATATTTGTTCAGGTATCCAAGTGAAGTGAAAATCACGACGATAGCTCATTCAGTCAAAGCAAAATCGATCATTCATTAAAACTCATTAAAAATTACATATGACTCCTGTACAGTACTGAGAGTTCGAATTTTTAAAAATGTTAAAAACCTTTTTACGGCCATTTACGTAATCATCATTGCTTATTGTATATATATATATATATATATATATATATATATATATATATATATATATATATATATATATATATGCAAAACTCAGTTGTGATACATAGTGGGTTACCATTGTCTTTCCCCATACTCTCCAACTAACATTAACGATTTACACTAGATATCATCTTCGTTATTTGTTAACATTTTGAGCTACAACGAAGAGAAATACAATCTATTGGTACTTGAGTTTTGACGAACCTGGCTACTACATATTATTTTTAGTGCGTCAATTAAATATTAATGTGTAGGTATCTTGAAGTAAATAACTAACTTCCTAACTTTTCAAATATTTAAATTATTGTTCGTGAAACAATCTTTAATGTATCTAGTGAATGCATTGACTGGTGTTATTTTCCACCATGTCAAGTTGACGAAACACAAGTTACCAAAACTTCAGTTTCGCATTGTGGTGTAACAATTTGCCCAGACCTTGGTTCCGGATGTTGGGTTTCCCGGACTCAACTTTCTCACCGCAGTAAAAACGTACGGTGTTACTTATTCCAATCAGCAGGTCCGTCTGTCTCTCCCTCCCCCTCCTTCACTCTTTCTCACACCCTCTCACATATATTTTGTTTCTTTTTTCTCCGGTCACATTTCACTAGTGATTTTTTCACACCGAGCGAATTAAATTTCTGATTAGGTTGCACATTTAGAGGAATAACGCATTTTTTTTTGCAAGGACTACCAGCACTCTCCACTATATTCATCTACAGATTATTTAGCAAGTTCATTAACAAAGTCAAATACTTTTCCTTAAATTTATCGTAAGCGTTTATAAATTACTAAGCAGTTCGTTGAAAGGCCCATTTATTGGGTTTGTGGTATTATTTGCAGGTAGTTCGCGAGGTAGGTATAAATGTACTGTACATCTTTCTGAGTTTATAATTAATTATTTTAAAATTATTAGCTGGCATACTTAGAAATTATCTCAAGTAGAATAACTTCGTTAGCCACGATATAGTCGCAGAAACATTGTTGCACAGTTTTGCTTTAATGCCTTGCGTGCACATCAGCAGCTCTGATTCATGGTTATTGGCAGGGTGTCTTTGTTCACTGCACCAATCAAAATGAGGTTATTGTGACACCTTGCGTCTGTTACTTGCCAGTACAACCCCAATACAAGTAAAAGTTCAATCGTCTAATCACTGACCATGGAGCAGAGCTGCAGATCAGGCACTGAAACCAAGTACCCTAGAGACAATACCGGACAGCTCTGTGCAGATACTGAGAGGAAGCTTGTGAAAAATAACCTAGCGGTATGAGGTGAAACTAACACATATTTTGATATTATTTTTGTATAATTATATTTCATTTAATTATTACGTATTTATCGTACTGCTATTTTTTATTTTCTCCGTGCAACGAAAATATGTACTCCATCTAGAAATTTTTCCCAGAATTTTTATGTCGGCTGCGTACATCTGAAATCAGTTAAATGTAGGGTGCTGTTATCTAGTGGTTTGACGTGATAACGCTATCAGAATTCTCGCCAAAGCGCTCAAACTGTCCGGTATTGGTTTATAGTGTATTTGCTGAAACTGAATGAAGCAAAAAGGTTTTTGACACAAACTCTTGGCTTGTTTATAAAACATAGACACAAAACATGCTGGTTACCATAGCGCCAGTGTAAACAAAAAATTTACTTAAATGAAACAATATATTTTTAAGAATATTATAGTCCCCAGCACGGCCATAGAGGAACAGGTCTGGACACTGGAGTTGAAAATTGACCCCGTTATGACTGATTGGCGCCACTGGCACTCTGGGGTTGTTTTAACATTGTGTAAACGGATCTACAAGGAGCAAGCACATGTCGGAGCTGCTAGGAGAACTGCTAGTAAGACGCTATATTGCAATGTTAAAACAACACTTCATTGCTAGTGGCGCTTTCAGTCATAACGGGGTCAACTAAATAGCATTGGTAGCTAGGCGAGTGTCCAGACCTGTACTTCTACGACCGTGGTCCCCAGTACTGTAATTTCAATTCCGTGAAGCGAGTTATCAAAATTGTATTTGATATTCCATAAAAACGTAGGATTTCTCTTACATCGCTGCCAACCTCAGAGCTCTGGCGGCAGCAAGGACAGGGTTTTACATGTCAAATTATATTCGGCGGGGCTCTGTCACGTTTTGTGATATCGCTTCCGGACAAAACCATTTTGTGCATGGAGAAAAGGGAAATATTGCTAAATGAATAAATCTGCATGGAAAAATTGTGAGCAGCCGTTTTATAGTGTTTTCACTGCGTATTATTTTTTGCTCACAGTTTTCAGGGTATTGAAAAAAAAAAAAACTGCGTAAACGATTGCCTAGCAGTGTATGTGGCACCGAGATGAATAAATAGGTCAGTGGTGGCGTATATGTAGCTTCAACGAGTATTGAACGACATCGAAAATAAGTTAACATGTAAAACCCTATGTTTGCAGCCGCCGTGGCGCCCTTAAGGCGGCCGCCTACTCTACGTTTCAAATGCGTTGCAGTGTGTTCGTAAACAGGTTTTATCTACGAAAATATTCCACGTGTGCTCACTGTGCCAACATACGAAAAGAAAAACTTCAGACAAGGGCGGATCCTCATAAGTCACTATACTCATGAAAAAACACTGTTCCTAAGCCCTCCAACGTAGCTAAAACGGCCTTTTCAGACTGCCGTACTTCAAAATGTACTGACCGGATGTGTGTGAAACTCAGATTGCGTCCTGCACTGAACTTAGTTGCAGACTTTCCACCAGTAATATTGCATGGTCGCCGTTAATGTCTCATAGCAAAAACAGTTCGGTGAGAAGCTTGCGCGCTGGTTCATCGCTTTGATTGCTGAGGCGACGCGGCGTTTGTTGCTCGCTTCAAGGTGGCCTAGGCAGGTGGCCACCTTACAGCTTGCTCACTGTTAAAATATGATTAGTTAATAAATAACGTAGATTTGTAATAAATATCGTATGAGAAGGGTACCCGGGACAAGGCTTTAATGAAACTGACCATATCGTGATATACCTTAATATCGCGATAAACCTCATTGCAGACTTTACAAAGTTGGTAAGGATATATACCCAGAGTTCACTTAACTTACTTGCAGAGAGCAGCCATGCCTAGTTTCGGCTATAAGTGACAAATGTTTCATATATAGATCACAAATAAAAAGTTCGAAGCCTTAGTATAGTCTGTGCCATGTAAGTGTTCCGTACTTTGAGAGTTCACTTCTGAGGAACGTGTTTGTACACAGGTTTTTGCGTTCCAGGAAGCCAGGTAGGATTAAAGCCCCCAAACAATGGAACTGTCGGACACTTTTCTCGGGAGAGAAATGTCAAAATACGGACAAATTACACGAAACAGACTATACCACATCGTACAGTAGGTTTACCCTACACCACATATCTGATATGTACGTATGATTTGGTCAATCGTTGGCGCTACGCGCAACCCAGGGATGACGTGGAATGATGACCTACAATAGAGCAGCTACGGGACGCAGGGACGGAAACGCGGGAACTCCGAGAAGCAGCAACTTCCGCCACTTTCCCCACGCGCGATGAATCTGGGACAGCATCGCCGGGAATCGAACCCGGATCCCTGTAGTCGAAGGCGTGTGGCCTGACAACTAAGTTATATTATCCCGACCTAACAACGGCTGTTGCTTTTCCTGATTCGCCTGTATGTAGGACGATACTACCATGGGAGAGCAGGCTTGTAACATTGCTAGAGCAACTGATGTTTGCTGATAAGTAGGGACCCTTGTTTTTCGCGAAAATAATTTTGCCACAGTTTGTTTCAGTGGCTTACGTGCACATATGCAATTCTGCTTCACAGTCATTGGTAGCGTGTCTATGCGAAGAGCCGTATCTCATTTTCTGAGCCAATTGCAATAACATTAATTCAACGCCACACGTATGTGATTTGCTGGAAGAAGCCTAAAGCTCGTGAGAGTTAAAATATCCAATCACTGACCAGGAAGCAGAACTGCAGATGCGCACGTAAGGCACCGAAACAAAGTGAAGCAAAATTATTTTCGCGAAAAACAGGGGCCCTACTGATAAGTAGGGACAGGACAATTTCTCGAGTTCAATAACCCGCACGCTAGAATCCATTATCATATGCATACTCATTTCTCTACAATTTGTCCTCAAGCTGCAATTCAGGAGGACAGCAGACAATAACAAATAAACGGGGCTCAAGTATACATAGGACAATGGATTCTTGCTTGCGGGTAGCTGAATGCGCAAAATTTTCCTGTCCCTACTGATAACAATTTAGCTGCAACTTGTTTCGATACCTTACGCGCACATCTGCAACTATGCTTCGTTGTTATCGGAAGCGTATCTTTGTGTAGACAGGTCGTTCCGTTCAATTCGTGATAGTACTGCAACACCACATGTCTGTGATTAACGGGTAGAATCCCAAGCCGGTGAGAGTTGGGAAAAAATATAGTTACTGGCCATGAAGCATAGCTGCAGATGTCCACGTAAGACACAAACAAGTTGGTGGAAAATCCTATTCAACAAAATTCAGTGGCTCTTGTTTGCAAGGTTGCTGCATCTAAAATGTCTACCATTCAACTAGTGGAGTTTCATCCTGACTTTCTTGGTCTAGGTTCTTTTCCCCAAAGTAGTTTCCCGCAACGTTTATGATATCTATGTCCAACACTCAAGACCTCCTGGGGGTCTGTTCTCTAACTTCACCTCTGGTAAAGATCGTCACCTGCAACTGTCTGTCAACAGCGACAGCGATTAAGATAGTCTCTCGTGATTGTCTTTATATCGTATTATCTAACACTTCTCTTTACCAGAATCTCAATATGCTTGGCAACATTGTAGGATGTGTTCGGAAAACTTTCATACATTTTACTAAATTATGTTTTCTCACTTTTCACGGCGTTGTTTGAACTACTAGCGACTTAAATTAAATTTAAATGATAAACATCATATTTATTCCTTTTTAGAATTCCTGTTTTAAAAGTTATAACATCAACTTGTCTTTCGTAGAAAGCTAGTGTGACGCACTTACAAGAGATAGCAGCACTGGGACTGTATTAGTGTTACAAGTTTGAAGAGCACAAACTTTATATGTGGGCAATTCCCATGAGTTCTTTGGGATAGAGGTCTTATAATTACAAAAAAAGAGTTAAATTAAGTACTGGATTTAATAGCTCACAAAGCTACGAAATACACAAAACAGTAATCAACTAGAACTCTCACAACACACTTAGTTATGCACACAATTACTCCTGTGTCACAGACACGTTAATTAACTTTGACAATTAAAGCACAAGAAAAGTCTACCACCAATTAATTAAACACTATAAGTCACAATAAAAGTCAGTCATACATCCAATCAACAGTCTTTCTAATAATGACAATGTACAACCTTATCAGTCCGAAGTGGTGATGGTTCACCATGTGCTGCGCAGCACCCCAAGTGCACCGCTGTCTTCACTCTTGAGGTCTTCTGTTCGCCTCCCGTCGCGCACCTCCTCTTCGCCTGTCAGCCCGCCGCAGCAGTCATCTTGTTTCGCCAAACACTGCTCCGAAGGTAGCCGCCTGCCGCCTCACAGTAGACCCTGACGTCACCAAGATGTCTTCACCAGTCTCTCTCCACAGGCGTAGCACCTTCCTCTAGCACTACCAATAGCGAACTCTCCTCAAATGTGCCGATTATGTGCTTTTATACTAGCCCAGACAGTCGGGTCTTCCCCGCATTGCAAGGGTCTATAATTAGATATTTAATCATGTTTCGGATGTGCTTGTAGTCACGTCGGCCGCCCTCGAAGGGTTAAGACACAGTTGGGACAGGTATCTATGACGTAGTTTTGGCGGGATTCCCACTATGAGCCACCCGGGCTTTGAATCATCGGCCAGCCCTCAAGGTGTTACGAAACAGCCGCCGACCACTGGCCTCCAGGTACATGGCACGCAACACTGCCCCCTCCTTAAGGCTGTTCGTCCCGAACAGACACAGCAGCCTCAGGTCCATCGTAGAGGGCCAATCTGTCGATGTGTACTACTTTAGGTCCTCTCGCCCGAGAGCCTCGACGAACAATCCGAATTACAACATCATTGATCTTATTCACTATTTCATAAGGGCCTTCCCAATTCTTCTGCAGCTTTGGACAATACCCCTTCTTTCTCTGAGGGTTGTATAACCACACCAGTTGACCTTCTTGGAATGTTTCATCTGGTGCATTCCTATCGTAGAGAGTCTTCATCCTGTCGGTGTTGATCCTAAGGTGTCGCTGGGCAAAGTTGTGAGTGGGAACCAACTTGCGACGTAACTCACTGGCATACACTGGGGATGCAATCTGGTCTTCCTCCGCCGGTCGTCCGAAGATCAGGTCGCTCGGGAGACGGAGCTCTCTTCCAAACAGCATCCTTGATGGTGTCACCTTAGTTGCTTCATGAACAGCAGAACGGTATGCTAGCAGAAACAGTGGTACTTTGGAGTCCCAATCCTTTTGATTATCGGATACAAAGATGGATAGGTACTGCTCCAGGGTGCGATTTAGGCGTTCGACCATTCCATCAGATT
>PNEQ01002358.1:0-15059 GCA_003012365.1 Medauroidea extradentata
AGTCAGAACTTCTGAATGTTAGTTAAACGTATCGTATCTTACAAAAATGTGTTTAATCAACAGTATATAACAGTTTGTAACAATTGTAATTGCATATTTTCTAAGTAGGCCGGTTTACAAAAGGTGCCTATTGTTCGTACGTCCATTATTCATTATATTTGCAAGCATTTAAAGAACAAAAAAAGTCAAGTCATTATATTCCATACTCTAGACGTGATATTCCTACATGTTGACTACAATTCACAGGAGGAGAAATTTCTATTCATTAATGGTTCATTATACATTTATCTTATTTCTATATTTTTGAGTCAGTTTAATGCTTAGAAACTATATTTATGGAAATAAACATTAATTTCATTTTTACCTTATTGCGATACATAATATATAAAAAAGTAAAAAAAAAAAAACTTGGAGTGACCGGGATTCGAACTCAAATAAAATTATTAGCGGGTCGACACGTTAGCGCCTGAGCTACTCAATCAGTTTCGTAAGAATGCTCAATAAAATATACGTTTACAGCAAAGCTTTTAAAATTACAAATTTGATGATTTTGGATTATTTGGGCTTTCAAATGCTAGTGAGTTATTATTTAGTATTCCTGCTGCCACAAAGTTTCATTTTCTGTATTATTAGAATGTTTTTGTTTTCTCTTTTTATTATTAAAAGCGATATTCGTCCAGCAAGCGGTAAAATACGTTGCAATGTGCGTAGCCGTCTGTAGGGCTAAGCGTACTGCGCATGCGTAGTTATATTAGGACAAGGAAAAGTCACAGATGAGTCCTGAATAGGCAATGACCTTACCCTAAACCCTTATACAAACGTTTAGGAATACCGATAAGGCCTAGGCATGACATATGCTGCACCTAAACCCTTATACACACGTTTAGGAATACCGGCCTAAGACTTGCAGTAAAATTATTCACTGTAGATGTAAATAAAAGTTTAAAACCAACACTGGAGCGACTAGTGATCTCGCAGAATACTGGTAATCCTCTTACTCTGAGAAATCACGGGTGCCGATGGCCTCTGAAACACAGTTTTACCAATTTTGCACTTCCAGGCATATCAACACACTTGGTCAAATAATGGATACAGAGGAGAGGGAAGAACCAGGTGTGAGGGGGAAATTGGTACTTCTGACTGCCTCTTACGAGCTTGAGACGACCAACAAAGCAAGAGACGGGATAGGATAAGAGGAATGGGGGAGGTGTGGAGTGAGCTGCTTAGCTGGCAGGGATAACAACCTACGCGTGTCCGGGCAGTGTTATGCCTAGCGTCGCAAACACTACGCCGTATGAGAGATAGAACTATAGCAGCTCACATCACGTGTGCCTGATTGCGAGATACTAATCACAACAGACCAGCAGTCCAGCTGTGATCTATTCAGCACCTTTCCTCGCTCTAACCACTTGTTCACCAGCCCACCTTTGCTGAAAACTAACGGGATGGGTCGAAAACAACGCAACTTGGCTTGAGCCATAACTAATTTTAGAACCTTCATTCAGTCTATGGATCTTGGCAGAGAAACATTTAAGTTCCTGCCACTTAAGAACAAAAGTTAAACAAATTGTAGGTTGCATCCTAACAAAAAAAGGATTTGAAGTTCTAAAAATATGGTTTGTGACAGTACGATGGCAAGAATAGTAAAGGTCAGTGGAATGGGTTGTGGCTGGATGTGGTGAGGTAACGTAAGCACAAGAGATGAAGGCAAGGGGGTTGGTGGATCGATGAGAGGTTTCCTTGCCATCGAACAGCAGCCCAGTAGTACGTGTAATTACCATTAAACTCTAAGTACACATAGTTATTGTGATATGAACTTCATAAACACAAATACAAATGCTGAGAGTTTGCTACATTGGTTGTACGTTCATTAATAAGGAATTTAGTTAATTTGAATATTATATTTGTGAGCAGTGGGGGTAGTACCTAGAAAAAAAATTTAATATTTACATCATTAGCCTATTTTTAATTATTTTGGCATCAAATGGAACCATGTAAAGTAATAATTCCATGTGTGTGCAATTTAATTTTCAAGTTATTGAAGTTTAAGGATGCCATATTTTCAAATGCCACTGTAACCATTGAAAGCACAATTTTATTGGCTAACATGCATATGACATAGTTTGATAGTTGTATTTGTGTGCCGCTGCCTGCCAGGCAAAATAATTAATATGTTTAGAGATTTTTACTGATTTAAAAAACACTTTACAATTAACTTGGAAATTGGCTGGTGTACGTTGTCTACGCAATTGCAGAATTTTTAATTAACAACGAAGATTTCATTGGCTCTTGACGCTTAGTTGAGAGGAGTGATGACAGCACATTTAATTTATTTTTATGACATTTTAGTGTTAGGTTTGAGTTTGTCACTTTAAATCATTTTCCGAAGCAAAATATTACCGACAATTCATTTCAGTGTTTCAGATCTAGTCAAGACTAATACGTTTTGGTTTAAGAAGTCAACCGAATAAAGTCAGTACACATAAAAAAAAATGAACCTACGGTACCAAGCTGAGCCAATACTTTGAATTGTGTTTAGCAAACCTGGTGCTTACATACTAGTGATAGAGCATTCTGGCTGCGCAAGTCGTAAAAATAATATAATAGATTAATATTTATATTAAAATCACTTTTTCCTCACTATCGTTGTTGTGTTTCTAGTGAGAGGCGTTGATATTCGCAGCTTGCTGTGTTGCCATTGGTTATAAAATTTTGTAAGACCCCACCCATCTCTCGAATTTCGCGGGTGCCTTGAGCTTGCTTATTAAGTCGTTTCAAAGGCACAACGGAACACCAAAACCACTGTGAATCGAACTGATGTCGAGATTTGGGCACAACTTTTAAATTAAAAGAACTTATTTTACGATAACCGTATCGTACTGTACACAATACTTACATTGAAATAATCATTGCATACATAAAATGTACGTTTGTCGCTAATAGCAGGCTGTTTTAGGTCTTGTCGAAACCACGCCAAGTCCGCCGTGTATTGTCTCTCTGCGTAGCATATGACGTAAATTCAGTTGTAAAGCTGACAAAGTAGCTACTGTACACATTTATAACTCATTGGAGATCACACAATACCTGTTCTTACCACATAAACAACAGGATTTAACATACTTTCACAAATTAAACTTAAATTGCTGTAGAGTTTGTGCAAACAGACCTGCAGTAATAAGTACAATGACATCTCGGGGACATCAACATGGCACACTTGTTTTTAGTGAGCTAAAATAAATACATTTTTAATTATGTTTTTCTCGAGTTATACTAACACAAATAAAGCGTGGTACAGATATTCATTAAATGAAACATACTGTTAAATAAAAGTACATATAGAAAATAGTTAATATCCCCATTTTATGTAAATAATTCCTAATATGTACCTACTACTTAAAAATCTGCCAAACCTTTTAAAAAAGTTGAACCTAATCCAACTTCTTTGAATTGTAAATCTCGCCTTGTGCAAATGCTTATCTCTTTATTTTAATGTAGCCTAGGGTTAAGGCAGGAATTAGATGTGACGTACAACCACTCCTACCAACACAACCATGTCATCATGACGACTATGGTGAGGCAGCTGTCGGCACTGGAATGACCTCGGGAAGTGCTTCTTTACACAGGGAATGTCTGTGGAAACTATTATACGCAGATATCACAAGGATATCTAGCTCACTTATCTTACTGTGTCCACAGAATCTTCCAGAGATAAGGAAAATTCTCCTTGCAAGTCAGGGTAGTTCAAGTGTTCAGTGAGTCGTGAGAGTTTGTTGTTCTAGTCGTGGTTGCAGGTCCGAGAGCAGTGTAAGCTGCTAGTAGCTGGCGACACTAGCCAGTTGATAACGCAGTACAGGACTCACAGCTCAGGCGACAGTGGAATAAAACTCAGTGCAGTGTGTTCAAACTATTCATGCAACATACACAATGTGACACAAGTCATTTAGTATTACATGTTGTCACCATCCGGGGGAGAGAGAGGGAGGGGGGTGAAGTAGCATGGTGACGATACTGTAAGTCGTGGAGAATGTTAGGCATTGACGATAATGGGTCATTCCAAGAAAAATGATCCTAAGTGGGTAATAATTAAAAAGCATTAAATTCCAATGATTCTGTACTCAAATTGTAGCATGTCGTTTTAGCTTACTTACTATCAAAATTGTTATTATTAACAAAATTGAGTAATGTTTTGATAGTTAGTACAATACCGACTAGCACATACCTTTACTTTCAAACTTGGCTCAGTACCTTTGAATATGAACTTAATACTTACTAGTCACTAACATTACCCCACTACTGTCATCATATAATGTTTGTGAAATGTACATTTTGAAAATGTGCTAATTCTAAGGTATAAACCAAAGTAGTGTAAATATAGTGTCTCACACGTAACAAAAAAGTATTAAAATATGTATAACAAAATAATTATAAATCAGAACAAATTGAGAATTAATTTACAAAGCTAGTTACACATAAAGTTGGTAATAACAAATTACAATTAGTTATCAACTTTTTATTTAATAAAATTTAATAAAACATCACACACGTAACAAATATTGTTACTTGTGTGGCACATGCCAGTTATTTTCATATCACTTTTGTTAAGATTGTAAATGTCTTGTTTACTGTGAAGGTCCACAGCATAAATAAATAAACACATTTTACACATTAATATTATTAAGTTTAACAATAAATCTCATCATCTAAATTAAGTTAAATGTTGTTGTCTAATCATACACAGATATTAATTTTTGATAGTAACTAAAAGTTATTTTAATTTATCGTGTTTGAAGTGAGGGAACAGATTTAAATTTACTGATTTTTAAAATACTGAAAAAAGTTTCTTGTAAATTGTTTATCACAGATTATTTGTATATTTATTGCTACCAAGTCACTGAATAATAATTCTAGGCCTATGTATTTATTGTTGTTGTTGTTTCATGGGCTCTGATCAAGTATATTTGTACGATACAGCCTACATAATGTTTATTATAAAATGTTTTTAGAGATGAACTAACCTCAGATGATGTATTCAAACTTTGCAAATAAATGTATGCTTTATTCATGAGAACTTAGTTAAAATAATGTAAGTAAATTTTGCTAATTGGCTTTGGTCACACATGTAAGTAACATCAATTTATGATTTTATTATGACTGTACTATGAGAGCCAAATATTTCATATTAGTACTACACGAGTATCATTTTGCTTTATTTTTATTACTAAAAAATTCACATAAAACTGAAACACTGATAAGAATGTAATCTCTTAGTCTCACATGTAACAAAAAAATAGCCTAACAACCTAAAAGAAAAAACTTAGAAATACATTGAATCTGTTTCAAGCATTCAGTTGTATTAATAAAGTTCCAAAGTGTTCATAAATCACACTTTGAACGAAGAAACAACAATTTAAAATTAAAAAAAATTATACATAAACACAGAAAATGTACTCTGATAGTCATACACGTAACACTAGAATGATCCTAATGTTGAATTCAGAGTGAGCGATACTAGACTAAGGATGTAGCCGGGAACACAAAACTCTGAATCGGCCGTGGTCTGTTCGTGCCGACGTGCCCTCTCTCTCTGCCTGGTGTTATAGAAGCTGGTGATCTGAAAGGGATACTGGGAAGCACCTGAAAAAACACTTCCTCGCGTAGCCTGTTTCGCACACATACAGTCTAGGGCTATATGAAAGACAGCTCCTAACCAAGTAGAAAATGAGTTGAGATTTGGAGGTTAGTTTGACCACGAGTTTATTTTCCAATACACATGCACGTGGTCACATCATGTAGCACTCACAAAAATACCGTACACTGAACATGAAAATATTGTGTTTAAAAATTATGCTACGAGATTAAGCACTGATTCGGACGCTGTTGTAGAGGCGATGCAAAAACAAAACAATGATATTAGGCCTACTGTACATTAGCTGGGGTCTGCGGAAGGCAGGTGCCGGGTTGAAAATTAACCATCAAAAACTTTGAGATGTAAATATATATACCTATATACACGAGAGTATGAAAAAGTATGAAAAGAGAGACCGAGGAATATCAGTGTTGAAAGGTGCAGGTGGGCAAGATGGTACAACTGATGAGGAACAGGCAGAGCTGATGTAGACGCAGTACTTGTCAGTGTTTGAGGAGCAGGACGATTGTAGTTATGAATGTTGGGGGAAGCCTCTTACGTAGTTAACAATCAGAAAGTGGGATGTAGGAAAGGTAATAAAAGGGTTAAAGTGTAATAACACAATGTGGTATAGGAAATAACGCTGTTAGAAGGTGGTGTGAGTTGGTCATAGAAGTAATATTTCACAGATCTGTGGAGCAGGGAAAGTTACCACAGGATTGTAGGAAGCAGTGCTGGTCCAAATATTACAGACCAGTAAGTCTTACACTGAATGCTGGGAAGATATTGTAGAGACGGGTGGTTCTGTATGTAGTGCAGGTTATGAGAGAGAGGAACTGGTTGTAGGATTATCAACATGGATACAGGGAGAGTTATTCATGTGAGACACAGCTGGCTGGGCTTATAGAGGACTTGCTAAAGGCAGCTGACAAGGGGAAGCACGCGGATGCCTGCTTCATCGACTTGGAGAAAGCATTCAGTAAGGTACCACACAAGCTGTTCATGGGAAGTTGATGAATAGCTGGTAGGTGAAGTTGTAGTGAGACGGTTTGGGGACTTCTCAAGGGATGGAGACAGAGGGTAAAAGTGGTAGACTCCTTATCACAAGAGGGAGACACCATGCCTAGAGTGCCACGAGAAAGTGTGCTGGGGCACTGGTTGTTTATAATAATGGCCAACTACATGGGAATGGGGGTGGATGACAAAATAATATTGTACTGATGACTGTTTTTAATATGCAGAGGTGTGTGTGAGCCACTTTCTTTTCTTTTTTGTTTGTAGGTTGTTTTATACATAATTTTGTTAAGTGGTTTTTATTTTGGGTTTTTAGTAGGGGCTTAGTTTGCTAGTTATCTCGTTTTGAGTGTGTTCAATTCCTGCTCATATCTCTCCCCTGCTTCCATTCCGGAGTGCCTACCCCTCCCCTCCTTACCCACGTAGTGGCGGAGTTCCGGCGCATGCACACTCGAGGCGGGAAGAGGGGGAGTGAGTGAGGGAGTGGCCAGCGCGAGGAGAGTCGGTGAGATGCGACCGAGCGTCGAAGATGGTAGGAGAAATGCTCCCTCAACATGAGGACTGAGTTGAAGCCAGCACCGTCTGTTTGCAATCTTTCCCCTTATGGAGAGGTCGATTCACCTGGCACCCATTTACAGTTTGTTCAGAACTCCGGGGTGCGCTGAGTGTGCTAGAGGTAACCTGGGTCGTGGACTTGGTCAAGGTATGGTCGCAAAGGTAACGAATCTCATTTAACAACGTTCTGGGACAAGCCGACGGCCCTGCTTAATGCTCTACTTCCTTTCTTGTAATAATGGAGTGGCGAAAGATTTAACTGAAATAACTCGCAGCAATTGCTGGACAGTGGCTGAAAGGAGTGCATTGAAGTGAGATTCGTGCAGGATCGGACGGAGCTTTGATCCCCGTAATTTTGAACAGTGCAATAAAGGGAACTTTTGAATGTTATAAAAGTCATGGTTGGCTTAGTAATTGTATTATTCAAATTATTTTATTGTCTTAAATGTGTGATTCTAATGTTGCTGTAAAGGTGTATTTTAGAATGCTCTTAAACTTAAAAGAGGTGCGTGCACGCGTATAGGCTCAGGATACAATGATTTGAGTGTTTTAATTACTCTCTGATATATATATATATATATATCTGTATTTTCACGTAAGTTTGGGGATTTTTGTGGAGGAGTTCGTTGTTTGTATGAATCCCGTTAAGAGTCAATAGATGATAACCAAATGAAATTAATTAGTGAGCGGATTTTCCGATGGCCCGTGCCCGCCTATTCCATTTCCGATAAGGGGAATTTCTGCCACTTATTTTGAATTAAGGAGCCATTTAATCCCAGCAGGTCTGAGCCCGGGTAGAGGGAGTATTGGTTCAAGTGGAGGGAACTAGTTACAGGATGATGTTGATGGGATATGATAATGGACTGAAGAGAACAGAATGAATATAAACATGAGAAAGATGAAGATTGTTAGGTTCATGAGGAAGAAACTTATAAGTATGGACGTGTACGGATGGGAAGGACAGGAGATATAGGAAGCTTCAGTATACAAGTACCTAGGCATAATGATGCAAAGTGACTTAAGAGTGGAGAAGCTAGATAGAGAGAGTAGTGTCTAAAGGGAGAAGACTACTCGGAATGCTGGGAAGGATACCTACTGAAGGGAGTTAGTAATGCGGTGAAGGAAAAGGTATATGTTACAACAGTACTGCCAATGTAGTATTGGAGTATACAGCAACGGAATGGAACCCATACGTGGAATTAGGTGTGCGGGAACTAGAGAATCTGTAAAGGTGGGCAGTATGGTAGGTGGAAGGATAAATGGAGAAGGCAAGTGCAGGCTGGTGAGGATGAAAGTATCTTTCGGCCACCTGTGATGCTGAAGGAACTGAGGTGGAAATGGTTGAAGAGAAGAGTGGAAAGGCTGGTCAGGATGTACAGGGTGGTGAATGGAGAGGGAGGCTGGGGTAAGTTAGGTTGCTTGTTAACTGAACTGAGGCAGAGTCTAGAGGAAGAGGGAACAACTGGGAGTAGATTCAGAGTGTTAGCAGAACGGAACGGGTTATACAGGTGTGTAACGAGAGAGGTTGGTCACATAACTTCTATCATCCTGTGTTGTGGACATGAATGAGCAGTAGTAGAGAGCAAACTGGAGTAAGCCTACTTGGAAATGTTGCAGTGAAACTGAGCTCAGACTGCCTGGTGTACTGGATGTAGTAGACAAGCGAGCTGTCCAACCTGCATGCTCCAGGTGCAGTAGTGTTGACGGAATAGTGATTGTGCTACTGTGCTGTGTCATAGTCGTCTTCATATACTGCAAGGTTATCTATTTGAAGTTTCTGTAATGACATCCGAAAAATGTGTGGGTTTCGTGGAACTGGTTGAAAACTGATAAAAGTGTGAGACTTATCAACGGATATATTACTATGACAAGCGTGTTACCATATTCGCCATGGTTGCATGGAATGTTGGCAAAATTGCCAAGTGCTTAAGGTGATGGGTTCTTACTTGTGCTATTTTGGAAAGTTTTATTTTTTAGACCATGATAGGGAGCAGATATTGCAAAACTGTTATACATAAATGTTGGAAATTGTTTGTATTACGTAGTCAAAATATTTAAAAACATTTGGTTTTATAATTATGCTAATTATTTACTTTAAAAAATATTAAGTAAGTCAAAAATTAGCCAATATTATAGAAACTTGTGTTTTGAAGATACAAACTATTTCCAACATTTCTATCTAACTGTTTTGTGATATCTGCTATCTTTCTGGGTATAGAGAATTAAACTGGCAAAAACAACATAAATAGCGACCTCTGATCTTAGACACAAGATAATTTCTCAAGTGAAGTCTGCAGTGGCACAAGACCTGTGGACCGATGATTTTATGAAGTTTATTAGTTGATAGCTATGGCTCCTTACATTGATAATGAGTGGAAACTGATTGACAATGTCAAAGTTTCCAGATATGCGAAAGAATGACAGCAAGCAACAATATCCGTCAGGAGCTGCGGAATCAACTGGAGAATATTGGGGTTGCTATAGAAGTACTGCGAAGTGTCGAACTTGTTTCTGACCAAGGAACGAACATAAAAATACGCTGGAAATCTACACACAACTACTATGTTCAGTCAGCCCATTGTATCAACATTGTTATGCAGCACACATTAGATTAGTCACAGCAAGATAACACCAGTTGGTAATTGTGTCAATAAATGCATCTAAGGTTGTTGTTTCATACCTGAAAATATTTGGACATTTCACCGAATTATTGTTCAAGATGTGCAAACATGATTGAATAGCAAGTATCTTATGCTTCAATGGGTTCACTCACAAATATATAGTATACATTGGGATTTGCTGTCTGCGAGTGTTTCACATGGACTTCAAGGTTGCAACGATGAAGTGGTAGTTTTGCTGTTCTTTCTCGCAATTTAAAGATACTGCAGATGACCTGGAAGTGAATAATGAGCCAATATTTCAGCTAATTATATTTATGTTGTACATATACAGTCCCATTGCACACTACTAACAAGCGATACTTACGTAAGTTATGAATGCACATTAGGATTTCCATGTGTTGACTTTTATACATCTCAATAGTAGTAGTATAATTGTTTGAAAAGATTATGTTAATCTAGGATAAATTGTGTTTGACTTCTTACGTTGTCTCATGCTTTTCAGGTAGTCAAAGAACTCATAAACAAAACTAGACTTTATTTAGATTTGAAGTTATAGACACTCTTTCAGTTCATCTGATTGCAATGTTTCTTGCCCTTCTTCCCGGCACTTATCAGCTATTCCTAAAGACAAAAGAAGGAAGATGTATATTTAACGGACATGGCAGATGAAAGCGACCCCTGTTTCCCAGGTGTTGAGGTGAAAACGTACTTCTAACAAGTGCTAGTTAAAATTATCTTACATGAGTGTGTAAGGAATTGTTGGCAATATTTAAATGAAATGTTATCACATATAGTCTGTAGGCTTCACACATCTACTGTGCAATATCTTTGAGCTTTATATACAGATGCAATACAATGTTAAGCAGTGTATGTATGGCATTTGGTTGCTTATAATGTCTGAATGGTACATTTACTGTTTGCACTAGATTTGTCTGAACCGCCTCGAAACAGAATTAAAGTTATGTATTATTCACATGCACTATATAACATTAATATGACGTGAGCGTACAGAATAATTACTCTTGTCTGTGTGTTATGGTGCAGTGTCACATTAAGTATTGTTTACTATATTATGTACATGTTACGTTCATTGGTATCACATACATGTTTTTCTTTTCTGCATGTATGCATGTGCACAATGTATTTTATTTTGTGACAGATGGCATGAATGTTGAACTCGTAGGGACTATGTGCTGTGGCAACAGTTTGCTAGCAAGCAGTAGAGTGCACTCCTAGGTAGACAAGTGAATTCTAACATATCGAGCATCACTCTGTCCAAACCATGGAATTACACTGTGACTCGAGCATTCATATGCTCACGTCAAACTAGTAGGCTCAGTTCAACTTGCGAGTCCCGTTTGTTATCACAGAGGCAGGCGAGTAAATTTGTACCTTGCACATTTCTACTAGTCAGTCTATGTTTAGGAGGTTGGTAGGGAGGGAAATACAGTTACTGTACACAAGCAGTTCTACCAGCCCCAGGGAAATGCTTCCACATTGCAAACAGCACAATGACTCAAGTTTTTGTTGCGTGAAAATATCCGTTCAAATCACATAGGCATACATAATCAATATGAGGCCTACTGTTTCTCGGGCTAGGTCTTGTTCGTCCTGTGGAAAAATCACAATGAAACTGTATTAAATAAGTGTTTGGTTGGTGATTGAGGAAGTATTCAAAGCTTGCCACCAGGCGATGCCCAGTTGCAAGTGACATTATTGCTATTATACTCTCTCTAAAGTGTTGCCAACAGTTTAGGAAGTCACAGTAGGTATAGTATATTTTCTTGATCAGCCTTTGCTCTGTTTCTTGTGAGGTAGTCCTTCGTACACCAGTACAAGAGTTGCTACATGTGATGTGATTGTTATTTATAGAAACTGTGTTTCTTTTGTGGTTTTCTGGCTTATTCTTTGACAGCAACTCTAAAAATATATCTTGTCACCTTGCACTTTGTAGTCTTATCAGTACCTCTTATATAACTGATTACGTTCATCTGAACCACTGCCACTTCATGTCAAGTGTTGAGCACGTTACGCTCACTTCTGCCACCTAGCTGTGTATATAACTGTATAGAGAAGAGTAACACAGATTGTAGCAACGTCTCAACAGTCTAGAGCGTCAACGTAGAGAATGTGAGTATAGTTTAATGACAACATAATGTACTGTACTTACTTTTTTAATGTAATGAGTTACAAAGTCTGTGCAAAGACAACATTCTTTAATGTAAGTGAACATTAAGAATACATGAGTAGGCTAATGTTGAGAACTAGTTCAGGCAGAGTTTTATTATGTAGAGGTCTGCACATTACAGTGTGTCGTATTTGAAATTAATGGTTTTATAACTGAATCTCGGTGTCATGGACTGAGGTTAACTTTAAAAAATATTGACTTTGAACATTTTTTTTGCAATAGTTTTACACGTTTTGTTGTGTATAGTGTAGGCCCACAATGTTTTGATTGGAGTAATGATAATAGGTATATTTGAAGTGCATATTAAAACTAATGGACTAACTTAGCTGATTAAAATTGTAGTCAAGTAAATTAAACTAATGTATTGTCTTTTAAATTATTTTGAGGTTATTTGTAGTAAATCAAATAAAATTTAGTTTAAAGTAGTTGGATATTTTTTATTGCAATATATTTCAGTAGTTGAGCTGAGCGTACTTTGTACACTTGTGTGGCATAATACGTCTACTGTATTGAAGAAATGCTGACTTTACATGCTGGTATAGTTATATGTAGTGTTGGTTCTATTTCAGTTTTCCTATCAATCATTCAGATATTTGCTGTAGCAAAATCCTTCATTGGTAGGTAGATATGATTTAAAAAACTACTAAACTTTAGGTACATTTAAAATAGAATTGTTCTGTGCTTTAATTACTGACCCTAAATTTAATGTAATAGTTAATTTCTTCCGTTTTATTATCTCAAAAATATTTATAAAAAATCCTACATTAATTTGCTAATAAAAATTCAAATTAAATAAGAAATTATACATGAAATCAGATAGACAAAATATTGGCATAAATACTTGTATGCAAAACTAAAACTCTTAGTACAAAAAAAAACAATTATTTACGTGATTACACAATAATGTTTAATTAGTTAAATTGCTTAGATAAAAGTGGCACGTGTCGTTCTAAACAACGCAAGAAGGAAATTGTTTTAGGAGTATTTTCTTTGTTAACCGTGCTCTTCACGTACGCGAGACTCCTTCTTGGAGTCGTTGGCCGTATCTGATGACATCTCAGTTTGTTTTTGTTAAAATATGTTCTCTCGGCTTTCTTAAACTCACAGATCCAATCTGAAGTTTATTCTTACGCCCAGATTGCCAATGGGTACATAGGCCCCTGCTATGTTAAATCATTTTAGTTTATAAATTTAAAATGTATAAATGTGAAAATGTCTTACTAGCCTCAACCACACATAGACATATGGCTGGCTGTATGTACCGGTGAAGTATATCTTGGGAAGGCTAGCAGCTATAAATGTAGTGTTTTCAGTTATTACAGAGTTGATAGGCCAAAGAGAGCTCACACAGTGTAAATTTACAATTGGCTAGTTTTTTGAAGGTATCTAATAACACCAACGTATTTACAGTAAAGCTGCTGTATATTCTTACAAGGTTGATCACATTGCTACGGTTGATATGGCCGGACATCTTGATTGTCGTCGTTAGTCGTTAGTGTTACAATTGAGCTTGTTGTAAGGGTGATTAATGCATGTGTTGTGCGATAAGGGCAACTGAAACTCATCATAAATATTAACATTATCTATGTACAGTAAGAATTATTTGTTTGTGACTGGATTTAATCATAAGAACCTTGTGTTACGAGACACGTAAACCTGTAATTTGAGATACGAGAGTGGTTGTCATTTTAATGAGTAAGGCTAGTATTCATAGTTATATTTGCAAGGAAGATGTGCCTCACATTTTACATGTTGGTAGAAAACAACATTCTTAAACAAGTGGTGTTTGTGTGTCACAAGCTCTCTCAAAGTTGTGACAGGTCCAAACCTATCCTATCAGACTCACAAAGGCAGACAAGATGACCTGTAGTCAGTGGCGAGTGCTGGTCTGAAATATAGGGCTTGCTCTTTGTTTGGTGAATCTTTTTAATGAAATCTGTCAGCTGTTTTAAAACCAATCTGAATTATATGTCACATGTGATTGATGTACGTATTATTAAAATAATAAAAACATATATTCAAGACAAGATAATTTGAGATTTAAACGTTCATTTGTTTGGGATTGTAATAACAAGCAAAAACATTTTGCGCAGATGCTATTTCACTAATTAAAAACAAATTCTACTGTACAGTTTTTCTTTACAAACTGGTCAATCACACTGTCATAGAAGGTAGACCATTGCTTAAGTTTTTCAACCAAATAGACAAAAGAGCTAAGTATGGTAGTCTTTCTTGTCCCTCAGTTGATCTGCTGTACGTATGTATACGCTTAAGTGCAGAAAATGAGCGTCCTGCCTACGATGTTGTGGCTGGTATACTCGCAACTAGTTTGAGAAGCCTGAATAACTCTGGCATACCTAAGTACACTTTGTTGCTATGCATAAAAAACAGCAAGTCTGATATTTTGTTTTTAAATGCCGACGATGTGTACATGACACTCAAGGTTAGTAGAGGGAGGTTGCCTCAGACGGGCGCGCATCTTTCTGCGCAGGCAGCGAAGTGACGTCACGTGCAGTCCACCACCTCGACCTTGCTCCCGCTCCGTCCTCCCGTCACCCAGTCAAGACGCGCGCGCTGTCACATATATATTTTTACGGCCGGACAATACTGGACATACTGTCATAGAGGCGATCTCATGAAACGCATGTACTTATAGTTTCATCTTAATGTGCACGACGAATTCAGCCACATCATGGGAGTTTGTCGCGTGAGTATTTAGAGTTTTAGAGCCGGATAAACACCAACTTGTGCGGTGTTCGCTGTTGAACGAATATTTTATAAAATTAATGCAGGTTCAAATCTAATTTGCTGTTTAGTAAAATGCCAGGAACTGGTTGTGCTGTAGCTGTTTGTAAGAATCGCCGTGACAAAACAAAAAATGTCATATACCACAGATTTCCAAAAGAAATTGTGTTCAGAAGTCAATGGGTTCAACGCTGCAAACGACAAGATAAATTCAATCCTGATACATCATATGTTTGTTCAGATCATTTTATGGTCGAGGACTATGAAAGAGATCTACAGGCCGAACTGTTAAAAACTGAACCGAAGAAAG
>PNEQ01002358.1:19830-44009 GCA_003012365.1 Medauroidea extradentata
ATATATATATATATATATATATATATATATATATATATATATATATATACATATATACATATACACACACACGCACACACCAACACACACACACACCAGTGTGTTAAAAATGTGTTTTGATAACAACAGGAGATTCTAGCTACCGGTACCATATTCATGCATACTGGTATTCTGGGGGGGGGGGGGAATTCAAAGTGTGTTTTGCACTCACAGAAATCACTTGGGGAGCTTGGTTTTCTCAGTTTTTTAGACATTGTTTAGAGGTATGCTTTTGATCAAAAGACATCTGGCTATTGATTAAAATTTATATTTAGATTATTGCATCCTATTTTCTCACAAAACGCTACGAAATTCGAGGCCTAACTAAAAACTGTTTACAAAAAAAAGTGTTTTAAAAAATTAATGATGATGGGGTGGGGGGCAAAAAAATGCCCCTATAACTTTTGCAAATGTGATGAAAAATGTTGTAAGTATTGGTAAAATCAGCGGTCTAATGTATACTGAAATTGTATTTCACGAGCCACTCGCTATTCGCTGAAATTGTAAAGTGAAAATAAAAAAAAAAAATTTGAAATTCTAGTAAAAATCCTTAGTTTTATATATTATCTTAATGTATAAATTTATGTTTTGGGTTTTTATAACTGTAAGCATACAGCCTGTGATATTTATTTAGTTTCGGTACTAATTATTTCTGTTCAATAATTCATTAGTGTTTTACTGGTATATGTTCCAGTTATGTGCAAATTTTGGCTTTGAGTCTGAGTTCTGTTCCATAGTACTGCAGTTTCAAGCAGACATGTTAGCTTACCTTGAGCCAGACAAGAGTACACTTCTCTTCTTGTAGATAAGTGTCCGTTTGTTCTCGTATATGAAGCAGTGTTTTCTCTGTTGCAGTTGACGTGGGCCGACGTGTACTTTGTCGGCATTTTAGAGTTCATGAGTGCGGTGGTAGGCTTCAACATGGTCGACAAGTACTCTAAACTAAAGGCCTTGAAAGAGAAGGTTGAGAACAACCCAGGCATCAAGGCTTGGATCAACAAGCGTCCCAGCAGTGACATTTGAACACTACGTTTACGATAGAAGTCGTCTCCCATGCGATGGTAGATGAGGAATATTGCAGATGTTTGCATGAGCCTGGAAGAGAATTACTTGTTTTATTGGTTGTGTACAGTATACACTCCTAGCAGGTCACAGCGTTCTGTTTATCACATTGGTAACACTTACATTGATATTATAGCAGTCATTTTAACTTTAACTTTCAAAACAACATCTGCCATTATTGTGATGGAATTAATAATTAATGTTTCCTAATTAGGCTGTTTTATGTAAGTATCAGAAACTTCCACGTGAATGCAGTAGAGTCTGTAATATTTATTCAATTGAAAAGGAAATTATGACATTTATCAGAAGATAATATTTTATTATTACAGTAATTGCATGTAGACTAATACAATCTGTTACAGTAATTAAATAACTGTGTAGTTCTCGTATTGGATAGCCTTATTGTATAAGAGTGTTTTATATAATAAAGTTTATTTTTATAAGAAAAGTCGTGAGTTTTGTGGCATCTTAGATGTAGAAGACAGTTGTATGTTGTTCAGTAGTACCACCCTACTATATAGTGTTGCTGGATGGGCTGCCAGTCACGAGGCATATCTCACATGACATTTGCATATTTTTCAAGCAGTGACTAGACGAAGCTGCATGCAGTATGTGCAGGGCTGCGTTGTTGCATATAGTAAGTGACTTGTAATGTGGTGTTGAGTATTACCAACAGTAATTTTTACCAGTATTCACTAATACAGCTGAACCAAATTTTTAGTTACAGACCTTATTTTATGCTGTACTTTTACAGTTTTGTTTGTGTTAAAACCAGAGTCATGTAACCTGGTTTAATCCTGTCTCTGGGTCTGATGTGTTGGTTAGTGTCCAGGAATTTTAGTTAAAATAGCAAAAAAAAATTATAGATAGCTGAATTTTGGTGTGCATGCCCTTAAGGCATTCTCTTTAACATACTAAACGTCCCAACTAAAACCATGTAAGCATTCCTAGCTGTGACCTTAAAAAGACCTTAATATAATAATCTGCTTATTGCTTATAGGTAGCATTTACGGAAAACGTACCCTGAACAAAAATATTGGAAATTAATTTAACCTAAAAAAAGGCCCTTTCCAATTGTCTTTGCATTCCTTTTCCTTAAAAATGAAGTAATTATAATCCAATTTTGAAAGACTCAACGTTTCCGTACCACCATATAGGTAAAGTGTATGACACTATTATCTACAAGATTTCTCTTGTAGGCCTAATCCACAAGTGTCAATATATTATTTCTGGCTGTAAACATCAACAAATTAATGAAGTCTTACTCTTTTTGCATCTCCTTGACTCATCACTTATTTAATTTTGTGCTGAGAATGTTTTATCAGTGTCCATTTCATTACCACTAACGTGATCACCTTCGTTGTTGCTTTAACCACTGTCTTCGCAATCTCCTATCTCCATGGCCGATTCAGATACAGTGTTGAAAATCTCTGGCTTCCTGGCTTTGTTGCACGAAACACCACTGCAAAGCACACAAATATGTGAACACCTTAACCCTGTTTAAGACACCCACATGCTTCATTCTATGTGTCAGCTCCATTCTTGGGGAAGTTGCAGAGTCTTGTGGGACTTGTCGTGCTGATGAGTTTTTGCCCACCTACAACACCTGTCTTAAAACATATACAGTATGTCAGTAATTGTTTTGTGACTTGGCTTGTTAATTTGTATTATACAAGCCAAGAAAATGTTTTCTCCAGCATCAGCAATTTTTTTGTGAAGCAATTAAGCTCTTCCCATTTTAAATGTTAGAGCTGCATTGGCAAGATCTTCTCTCTTTTGTAGCAGTTTGCTTAGTGCTATTTTTCCTTTATTTGAAATATGTGATGTGTTATCGCAGCCTGAGAAAGCATGCAGGAATAAAATATATTCCTTGATGATAGGCCTAATATTTAGACTATGAGATGAATACAAAGTGGTTTGCACCTTAAAACCCTGGTTTTAAGGGAAGTTTTTCTGATGACTCAGGTGCAAATACTATCAACAAAAGTGAAAGTGTGATGTCCTCTCCAACCACGGTACAGTTTTCCTCAAACAGCAACAATTTTGTTATGTTGGTAATACTCTTTAAATGTTTTAATTACGGTTTTCTTGCTTGGGACATAACCATCTATTTGTCCTGTTACTTCACTGACTGAAAACTGGCATACAGCTGATTCTTCCAAATAATAATACAGCTTGTTCATACTTTCTTCTATTCTTTCCTTAATCCATTTTCTTTCTTGATGCACAGAATTTGACATAACACTGATAGTGATACCTGTTCTCTTCTGCAACTATGTCAATGAAATTTGCTATAGTACAAACTTCTTTAGCTCAATTATTGTCCAGGAATTCAAATTTAGTCAGACATTTCTTAATAATATTTTTTTCACCAGACTTAATTGTGATGTTGATATTGTGATGGCACCGATGCTGTGTGATACTTTGCCCCATAAGTTTTATTACAATACTAACAATTGTGTAGACGTATCAGTTCTCACAAATGCACCGGTCTCAGCGGTGAGCTACTCTTGTCTCAGTGTTTCGTGGTATCGAAGGGTGGATGCATACAGAACGGTAGTCAAACAATTGGTTCAATCAACAGCCCATATTTATTACATCTTTGTTTTTTCAAAGACTCATGCAACCGCGCTTACATCGGTACATACACTTCTCATTTACATAAAATTAAAATAAAACTGAAAAATAACTGAACCAAAATGAAGTCAAACTCAAAGGAAACAAGCACGTGCTGAACTAAAACATAGCTTCAGAAACCGATAGTGGGCCGGCCACGCGGTCTATCGCCGTCAGTTTGCATCAAATAAAAGAGATTAAATTAATAAAGAAAAATACTAGCAAGTCTTTTTACCGCTTTCCATTATGGCCCAATGGCTTTCGCTCGCGCCCGTCGGCATACCTTTTGCTGAAACTCACGCAACGCGACACGTCCGACCTTCTCGACAGTCAAGAACAAAGTGACCAGCCACTGCAACCGCAATGGCGTCCCAAGATACAATGGCGGCTTACCTTCTGGTAAAATGTTCTATAACATTCTAGTGAGATCAAAGAACCGGTCTGGATACAAAATAAATTAACTAAAATTACCAAAAATTTGGCAAAATTATGCTGAGCATAAAGACGTATTTTACTAATTTACTGAATAATTATTACAATAACAAAAATATTAAATAAGTTTTGGCATCGGACATTGCTGGCTGTACACCTTGCAGTACCCTCTGTGAATTCCTATCGGTGTCGCCCCCACGGCACCATGGCCGGGCTGGCCGAACTCATTTACACATCTTTAAAATAAACACCAAAAACTTTCCAACCGCAATACTGTAACTTTTAAGAGATCAACCTCGTTAAATTCCATATGTCGTTCCAGAAAAGTCCAAACAAGACATATTCATTTTACATTCACGTGCCATACGAAAACATGCCTTAGAATAATTCCAATTCAAAGCTTGAGAACACATTATTTGACATTAAAATATTACAATGAGAAGACTAATCACTAGCAATTGCATCCAGACGCGGTTTTCTGTTACTGTACTGCTTTGCAAGGCCCAATAGTGGTTTTACATTTAGAGGGTTGGTTTTATAGGTGATATCCTGTTCAGCAGAATTATAAAATTTAAAATATTTAACCAAATGACTTTTCTTAGAAGATTATTAGGCTTAAAACAACCAACATGGAACTCTTATTGAAACAAATACTACTGACTTACAATTGTATAAACACTAGCAGTTTAATCATGTACAGGCAATGGCTTGAAGTAGGGTGGCCGGGCAACACACTGGGGCTTTTGAAAATATTGAAGGCATCATCACTGCCCTATACATAATTGACCCAAGGCTGACCAGCTCTTGGTTCTGAAGTGTCAGTAACACTGGCTAGCATTATTTATGCAAAACAAACATTAACAGGGGCTCTAAGCAACAACCCAAGAAAAAACACAACTGACTTATTGAAAAAGTATACCCCAAGTGCAGGCTGGTCGCTTCACATTATATGACTTTCAGCATTTTTCTTACACACTTCGATTCTCTATCGTATTGAATTATTTTTCTTGCATTTTGTGTGTACAGTTAACTCCCTCACTTCATCGATCATTCTTCCTCTTATCGTTGTCCCTTTCACTGCTGAGTACCCAAACCATTTTGTCTTACTGACACAAAAACGTATGCATTGTTACATTTACTGCACAGTAGACAGTCTTCGTCACATGTCTCCATTGTTAAGTTTCATACCAAGATTACATCCCGTCAAATAATACAATTACACTATAAATAAAATAATAAAAATCCACTTACATGTTTGAAGCAAAGTTTGCTATGAACTTTCTCGCACAGAGCAATATTTAATTGTATTTAAATTTAACTGCTCCTCTTTTTTGGAATGAACTAAAAATGTAGAGAGTGCATAATGATTTGCGCAAGAAAATTGTATGCTTACATTTGCTCCGGATGTGCAGGAAGAACTTGTCGCCTTCGTTAGCTTGGATGAAAAATAATATTCTTACTGCCCGCTACAACTTTTAGGCCGGTATCCTAAAAATTTATAAGGGTTTAGGTGCAGAACATTAACTTATTCATGACTAATCTGTGACTTTTTCTTGCCTTAATATAATTACATTTATGCAGTACGCTTAGCCCTACAGACGGCTGGCTACACACGTTGCTACGTATTTTATCACTAGCAGGACAAATATAGTTTTTAATAATAAAAGAGGGAAAAAAACAGTCGAACCATACAAAAATTAAGCTTTGTGGTGGCAGGAATTAGGTCCATCAATTATTTTATTCGGGTTCGAATCCAGGTCACTCGAAAAAAAATTTTACTTTTTTAAATTACGTAGCACAATAAGGTAAAAATGAAATTGTTTACTTCCATAAATATAGTTTATAAACATTAAAAAAACTCATAAATAAATAAGTTGACATGAGTAATGAATCAATGTTAGCAGGGGAGTTTGGCCAATTCTGGGACAAGAGGCTTGAGGCATCGGAACTGTGGCGGCCATCTTGTTTCCAGCCACCATCATGATTTTCAATTTTCCCCTGCTCTCTCATTCCACTCATACTTTCCTCCTGCTCTCTCATTCACCAGCTCCCCAGTTACAAGCCTCATCTCTCATTCCTCCCCTCTTCCTCCACCCCTCCCTTAACTCACCACCCCACCAGCCTCTTCTAGTTTGCCATTGTACATCACTTTGGTAGGGAGTTTCATAGTCAGCAGCCATCTTTATTTCCAATTTATCCACTTTATTCGACTTCACCAGACGGTGTGAGTGTTACAGGAAGACATAATGTACCATAGACTGGACTCTCACACGTATCATCACTATTATTTTATTTTTATGCATGCCTCCATGCATAGACAAGTCTTAACAGGTATGATATTTCATTGATGTATCACCACCATAATGCTATTCATTCATAATTATTTTATTTTTTTAACCTTTATAGTAAATATTTATGGTGTAGTACTTTGTGTATAGTATGATCTGTAAATATTGATTGAGTGTACTATGACTCAAGCGTCTCATGTTTTTAAAAAAAGTTGTAATGGGTTTATTAAAAAAACCTCACAGATACTTTCAAAAAACTAATTTACTAACACTTATATTTAAATTGATATTGACATTTCTCTACGTATCCAATCATGAAAACACTAAAAGTTTTGCAATAAACGGTATCGCATCTGCAGCATTTCCCCTCATAGCCTTCGCACTTCTTCTAGAACACTAAAATTAATATTACACAGACGGAGAGTGTAAAGGGTCGTCATCGCTATCTCCTTCCTGAACAGATGTACCATACCTCTGCATGTATCCCACATAGTGTCACTTCCTCCTCTTCCTGTTCACTATTATTGTACACTTTGTCCAGGTCCCTGGACGATGGATGAGCCCATTGTTGAACACAAATCGTGCTCACTGCGATCATCCTGAAGGGGCAGAACCTCAACCTTGGAGACATCGGTCATGGTAGCCCTGCAGCGTTGTCCTCTTCATCGCTCCACAGCAATGGTAGAGATGGATGCACTGGTGTAGCTAATTTACGAACTGGCTACCTGCTTCGATCGCGCATAATAAGAATAAGTGGTGGTGCTGGAGTATATGCTTCCATGTTAGACGAATTATATTCTCAAATGCTTCAACGTCTTCCTCTAGCAAGGCATGGAACACTTCCTTCTTACTCGACAAGGCAGTATGAACTGGTAGAGGTGTAAACACCTGCCAGCCTCCGTGTATACATCCTCTCTTCGCATGTTGGGCGAGTCTCTACACGCGCATGGAGCATGGTTTAAGGGCTGTGGCTGCGCATGGGAGTCGTGCGTCGTCCAGCTTAGTGACTCAAGCCATTAGGCTACTGGACAGTCCAGCTCCTCCCAAGGATGAGATGACTAAACTGCACTCCTTACCCCGACCAGCTCATAGTCTCGACTTTCAACACGCTCAAAGTTTGTGTGCGCAGTCATCGCAGACTGCCTTCCAGGCACCCCAGTAGCAATATTTTCCATTACCAATAATAGAACATTTGCTAATAAATAATAACACAGATATTAATTTTTAAACAAATATATTTATTCCTTCATACATAAGAATTCACAGTATTTATACTGTTGCAAGCCGCGACTGTCTGGCTGAGCGGTGTAGTACGATACTGTGGTGGCAGAGCTAGGACACCCCCTTCCCACCCACTCCTCGACGCCGTGGCTGTCGGGCAGGGCGGCGCTAAAAGACCTCCTCGGGTGCCGCATGGATTGTATTACTCCGTGATAACCACCTGCACCCAGTATCGGGTAACCAAGGGAAAATATTTTGATCTGGAATGATCCTGTTCCCTCTTTATCTCTCGGGGTGATGCTTGACTTTGAAGCGACATCTTTCCAGGAGTTGGAGAACAGAGACCCGCTGAGATAATTCGAGAAGAAGGAGGGTGGGGTATATAAGGGGGAGCTGCAGCAGGAGCGAGAGAGTTTTTGCTGGCAGGTGCCTGGTGTGATCTCAAGTGATAGTGTCAAGTATTGGATTGCGACGACTGTTCAAGGGCATCCAGCGAGTGGGACCGCAGCAGGTAGTAGGAAGAGGGTGATTCTAGGCCAGAAAGATTCTTCGGTATTACAGTAAAACTCTGTTAAGAAGTTCCCACTTAAAAAGTTTTCCCCTATAATAAGTTTGAATTATATTTACTCCTTCCATTACTGCGATAGTAAATTTACCCTTTTAAGAAGTTTTTCCCTGTTAATAAGTTCAAATATTTCAGTCCCTTCAGAAACTTCTTAACAGAGTTTTACTGTATTTCATTGGGTTCACCATTGTGAGTGACTAGTAATCTTTCCATATACAGAGAACTAGTGTAGATGTATTTTTTTCCTTTATGTAAATAGTAGTTATTTGTTCTGTTTGACATTTAATGTGGTAAATCATTATAGACATCGGTTTTTTTGTATATATGTACAGTTGTAAATAAACTAGGTTAGCTTTATTTTCTTTATTTTATCAAAGACCTCCATCCCCAAATGTAGGTAGCCCGCAACTTGTAACACTGGTGTCAGAAGTGGGATGGAGGCAATTATTAAATTTGTTTATGAAATGTTATAAATGATGTTAAAATTAAGTGTAACTTAGGCGGTTATATATTTAATTGTACTTGTTAATTTTTACTAGGTAAGGAATTTTAAATTATAAGTTTATGTTTACAAGAAAAATGGCTAGTGAGTTAGAGGGTTTGCGAGCATTAATAGAGGGACTAAGTAGCCAAATAAGCGGTGTAAATACCAAAATTGACAGTGTTAATGAGAATGTAGACAAGAAAATCGGAAGTGTGAAAGACGACCTGCAGAAAGAGGCGAGTGTCTTAAGGACGGAATGGGAGAAATTTCTACAGCGTCAGGCAGGTGGTCAGTCATCGGTGTGTCGGGATAGCGGCTCGACGAAGCCAGAGCTGAGACATCAGGGTAACGACGGGAGGTGCTCTGCGATGTCAGGATCGTCGTTAGGACTACCACAGAACATGAATACAGCTGAGGTTGCCATGCCTGGGATTGGAAAGGGGGTTACAATCAAGCCTGCACCTGATGATGGCCAAACCCCATGGTGTGAATATCAGCACCAATATGAGATTGTTGCAACCCTGAATGGTTGGACAGAAGAGCAACGTGCCTACTACCTGGCAGCAGTGTTGGTGGGCTCTGCACTCAGTATACTCCAATCTTTGCCTGAACGACATCGCCTGGAGTATTCTACGTTAGTCTCTGCCCTGGAGCTACGCTTCGAGGACCGCTTTTTACGACATGCCCACCATGCCCAACTTCGAAGCCGTAGTCAGCGACCTGGGGAGTCACTCCAGGAACTTTGGCAAGACATTGTGAGACTAGCCCATCTGTCACTTGATGGGTGTCCAGAGGAGGCGCGAGATGTGCTTGCAATTGGGTTTTTTGTTGATGCCATTGCAGACTTGGAGGTGCGACAAGCAGTACGCCTGGCAGCGCCTCGTACCATGCAAGATGCTCTAACGCGTGCACTGGAAGTCGAGTCAGTAAGGCAGGTGCCAGCGAATCGGCATGTGGTGCGAGCAGCGAAAGTAACAAGTGAAGAAGAGGGTATCAGCATCGAGAATACCCTGAAGGAAATGAAGACAGCAATCAGCATCATTTCCAGCAGAGTTGGAGCTTTGGAACACCACCCTCGACAGGGAAAGCGACCAGAGTGCTGGGAGTGTGGACGACCTGGACATCTGAGAGCCCAGTACCAACAGTATCAGCGAAGAAACCAGGAGCGAGAGCCAGGTGAGACCAACCAAATTAGTTCAAAATTCGGGAAACGTGTAAACATCGGTCTTGAGAGGCGAAGGTCGGTTATTGTTGGAGGCAAGGCCCCACAATTCCTTCGAGTACGTTCGGTAAAACAGGAAGTTGATGCATTGCTGGTAGAGGGCAGCCTGGATGATGTACCCTGTCAGATGGTTGTAAATACAGGTGCGATTATTACTGTCGTCAGGCCAGACATCATTAGGCCTTTCCCACAGCAAGCACATGATCAGAGTACTGAAGTGTGCATGTTAACCACTGTAACTGGTGAGACAACACCAGTGAAAGGGAAGAAATGTGTGCAACTAAAATTGGGTGAACTAGAAATAGAACATGAAGTCTACATAGCGGATATTGCGGATGCATGTTTACTGGGACAAGATGTTCTGCGGAAACAAGGATGCTGCATTGACACTCGACTGGGGGTCTTGAAGGTAGGTGAAACTGAGTTGGTACTGATACCACGACCAGAATTAACATCACCAGTCAGCTGCCCTGTAGTTTGTTGTCAGGCCACTGTGTTGCTCGCTTCTAGCGAAATTGTCTGTATAGGACAGTTTGTAAGGCGCCTAGGATTAATCGAGCCTATGAGAAGAGGGAGTAACCTCCCTGATGGAGTACTTATAGCCAGGGCTTTGGTTTCATCAAGATAAAATGATTTCCCTGTTAGAATGATGAACTTGACTGAAAAGGCAATTCGTCTTGAGGAGACGGCAACGATTGGCTTGTTTAAGCAGGTTTCCCAGATAAACATCACTGGGACTAAGGTCTTAAGGGAGGATCTTGTGAAGCATACTCTGCCAGAACCACTTACAGAACTCCTGAAGAGGACAAAGGAAAACCTGGACTGGAGACAAGAGAATGCTGTTGCAGAACTCTTAATAAAGAATCAAAATGCTTTTTCATGTGGTTCACATGATCTTGGTACGATATATCTATGGCATGTAACCATATTAATACAGGAGACGCCAGACCTATCAAGCAACCCCCTAGACGCCTACTTCTTGCTCACATGAGGTAGTTGATGACATTCTGAAGGAAATGAAGGATCTGGATGTGATAGAACCATCTAACAGCCCCTGGTCATCTCCAGTTGTGTTGGTTAAGAAGAAAGATGGCCCAACACGATTTTGTGTAGATTACCGGAGGCTGAATGATGTGACCAGGAAAGACTCATACCCACTTTCTCGGTTAAATGACACACTGCATAGCCTGGCTGGATCCCAGTGGTTCTCAACCTTGGATATGAAAAGTGGTTACTGGCAATGTGAAGTGGCCCCGAAATATAGAGAGAAGACTGCCTTTTCTTTACAAGGGAAAGGAACTTTGCAATTCAAGGTCATGCCTTTTGGACACTGCAATGCTCCAGTGACATTTGAACGACTTATGGAAAGAGTACTACCATTGGATAATTGTCAGGTTTATTTAGATGGCATTTTGGTTACAGGGAAGACATTTGATGAACACCTGACACGTCTTGATTCAGTGCTTCAGAGGATAACAGCAGCTCATTTGAAGCTAGTTCCCAAAAAGTGTAATTTGTTCCAAAGGAAAGTGAAATTTTTGGGACGTGTAGTATCGGCTGAAGGGATAGAAACAGATCCAGAGAAGACAAAAGCAATAAGAGATTGGCCACATCTAACTTATCGGACTCAAGTAAGAAGTTTCCTTGGGCTGTGTGCTTACTATCGGCGTTTTGTGCATGGATTCGCCACAATAGCAAAGCCATTACATGAATTGACTGAGACTAAAAATAATTTTTCTGGACCCCCGATTGTGAATCCTCATTCAGAAAATTAAAGGAAATTTTGGTTTCACCTCCTGTCCTAGGTTATCCTAGTAGTGATGGACAGTTCATTTTAGACACTGATGCGAGCGATGTGGGGATTGGTGCTGTGTTGTCACAGATCCAGGATGGAAAAGAGAGGCTATTAAGAGTATTTCAGCAAAGTGTTACATAAGCCTGAAGGAAATTACTGTGAACTCACAGGGAGCTTCTGGCAATGGTCAAGTCTATTTCACATTTTCACCATTACTAGTATGGAAGGCATTTTATTATACGAACAGATCATGCAACATTACATTGGTTACTGAATTTTAAAAACTCAGAAGGACAGATAGCTAGGTGGATGCAGCAACTTCAAGAGTACGATTTTGAAATACAGCACAGACCTTGGCGCTTACACAACAATGCTGATGCACTGTCCAGGAGGCCATGCGAGCCAATGTGCTTTCATTGTGATCGCCAAGAAGGAAAGGCTGGGAAGACTCCAAATGCTAGGATAACAAGAATCCAAGAGTTCACAACTGGCAATGAACCTTCTCCCTGGAGCGACGAAAATTGGCGAAGATCAGAGAAAGGACCCTGCTCTTGGGCCAATACTAGAATGGAAGGAAAAAGGCCAGCGCCCAGAGTGGGCCGATTTATTCGATCAAAGTACTACAACTAAGGCATACTGGGCACAATGGGATTCTCTATCTCTGAGAAATGGTGTCCTGTACCAGAACTGGGAAAGTGCAGATGGAAAAGAAACACACCTACAGCTGGTACTCCCAGAAATTAGAGTTCCAGAGGTGCTGAAGGAACTTCATACTTCAGCAGCTGGAGGACATTTTGGAGTTAATAAGACTCTCAACAAAGTTAGATTGCAGGGAAGATGTCGAGAGGTGGTGTCGAACATGTGATGCTTGTACAGCTAGAAAGGGACCAAGAACTAGAGGGCGTGGTCATCTTCAGAAGTACATTATCGGAGCCCCATTCGAGAGAATGGCAGTAGATATTTTGGGTCCCTTGCCAGTGACTGAGAGGAAGAATCGGTACCTATTGGTGGTGCAAGACTACTTCACCAAGTGGCCTGAAGTCATACCAATGCCTAACCAAGAGGCTAGCACAGTGGCCGATGCTTTAGTGGAGCATGTATTCTCAAGGTTTGGAGTGCCTCTCGAACTTCACTCCGACCAGGGCCGCAACTTTGAAGCCAAGTTATTCCAGGAAGTGACCAAAATTCTGGGAATGATGAAGACACGGACTACTCCTTTGCATCCTCAGTCGGATGGGATGGTCGAGCGTTTAAATCGTACCTTAGAACAGTATCTGTCCATTTTTGTAGCAGAGAATCAAAAGGACTGGGGCTCCAAGGTGCCCCTGTTTCTCCTTGCATATCTGTCAGCTATCCATGAAGCCACAAGGGTAACACCTTCGAAGATGCTGTTAGGGCGAGAGCTTCGTCTTCCAAGTGATCTACTGTTTGGGAGGCCAGCAGAAGAAGAACAGCCTGCTTCACTGATGGTGTATGCTGACGAACTGCGTCGCAAACTGAGCACAGTCCATGACTTCGCTCGGCAACATTTGAGAGTCAACAGCGACCGGATGAAAACGAGGTATGATCGGAGGGGACCTGAAAGGACATTTCAAGAAGGACAGCTGGTGTGGCTGTATAACCCACAGCGATGGAAAGGATACTGTCCGAAACTACAGAAATGCTTGGAAGGCCCTTACCAGATTGCCAAGAAGATAAATGATGTGGTCTTCCGGATAGTTCGCAAGGGCTCTCGGACAAGAAAACCCAAGGTTGTGCATATTGACAGACTGGCTCTCTATGATGGACCAGAGTTTGTTGTGTCTGCTTGGGACGAACAGACTTGAGGAGGGGGCAGTGTTGCGAGCCGCGACTGTCTGGCTGGGCGGTGTAGTACGATACTGTGGTGGCGGAGCTAGGACACCCCCTTCCCACCCACTCCTCGGCGCCGTGGCTGTCGGGCAGGGCGACGAAATACAATACAGTGGCGGCAGCGCTAAAATATTTCCTCGGGTGTTGCATGGATTGTATTACTCCATGATAACCACCTGCACCCAGAATCGGGTAACCAAGGGAAAATATCGTGATCTGGAATGATCCTGTTCCCTCTTTATCTCTCGGGGTGGTGCGTGACTTTGAAGCGACATCTTTCCAGGAGGTTGGAGAACAGATACCAGCCGAGATAATTCGAGAAGTAGGGGTGGGTATACAAGGGGAAGCTGCAGCATGAGAGAGTTTTTTGGCTGGCAGGTGCCTGGTGCGATCTCAAGTGATAGTGACAAGTATTTGATTGCGACGACTGCTCGAGGGTGTCCAGCGAGTGGGACCGCAGCAAGTAGTAGGAAGAAGGTGATTCTAGGTCAGAAAGATTCTTCGGTATTATTTCATTGGGTCCACCATTGTGAGTGACTTAGTAACCTTTCTATGTACAGAGAACTTATGTAGATGTATTTTTTTATCCTTTCTGTAAATAGTAGTTATTTGTTTTGTTTGACATTTACTGTGGTAAATCATTATAGACAATTTTTTGTATATACAGTTCTAAATAAACTAGGTTAGCTTTATTTTCTTTATTTTATTAAAGACCTCCATCCCCAAATGTACCTAGCCCGCAACTTGTAACAATACTAATTTCCGATTGGCGAATCAACCTGTCGTGGCTTGCATCGAACCCCAGCCATCGCACTAGCATCTTATTTCCTTTCTTCTTATATACCTTCTCTACCAAATATGTTTTTGGATACTTGGTCACTTGAACCTCTTCGCTGTAGAAACCTCCTCGATTAGTCTTGCATTCCACATCTTCTAGGCAGTAGGTCGTATGTTCGTAGTGAAAAGTCTTGACAACTTTAAATATTTCAGTGCTCCAGTTTGGTGTGTAGCCTCTTGTAAATGTTCCCTTCACTCGCTATATCCTTACGTAGTCTCCAATCTTTGCTTTAAGTATGTACAGGTCCAGTTTCTTTTCATTTTTATACACTGTTTATAGTAAAGATTTGTCCGTGACATCTGCAGGTTATATGTTCGTGGTCCGACTTACTTTTATTATATTTTGCTGAGAGGTAACTAGTATACATTTGTCTACAATTTCGTTGACATCATTCCAGTAAAATATGTTCTGGAAGTCACCCATATTCCCTTTTCTTACATAGATCGAGACCAGAACCTATGAATGGTCCACACACATCTCTACACTCTCTGCAACCATCTCCTCACACAACTATGCATGCTCCACACAAGACTATGCGTGCTACATGCGCTCCACAATCTGCTCCACACTTACCACAAAATCTGCACGCTCCACCTTCCTTTAGGACCACCACATTTCATTTATCATTTGTTTTATTGCATAGAAACTATTTTTCATCAATTTAACTCATGTATGACTTACAAATTTTAGCTATCATGCATTGAACTTAAAATAATATTCATCTCCAGTCCACTCATCAGACTTTTACGATGACTTATAGTTTTCATACCTTGTGCAGTAGGATTTACATAATTTTTATACTATGACTAATGTATTCTTTGCTTCCCGCTTATTTTATATCACGGTCTAAGAGGTAGAGGTCTTGACACTGCCTATGCTCTCCAGCAAGAGAAAGTGGTCCCTTCATGTCGCCGAGCGCTAGTAGTAATTTGGTGGACGATTTGTCTTGTTTACATCTCGCGTTTTAACATTTTTTGCAATTATTTACGTAAAATAATGTTAATAAGGTAAGCTAATATAGTATATACATGTTCGATGTCCATAATTGCAATGGCATGTGTGGAACTGTTTATAAAAGTAGTCTGAAGAAATATATTGAGTATTATTGTTTTAGTGAACACATTCGAACAAAAACTATATTTCGCGCCCTACAAAATTTGAGAAATGCTGCAATGTGCATCTACATGTATAATATTGAAAAATAAAATTTTATTGTTGTAAAAAAATGTGTTCCAATACAAAATTACGTTCCCATTTTTTCTTCGATATAATACTCGCAATTCCGGTAACAATTTCACATTTTAAGCTAAGCCAAATACAAAAACAAGTCAAATCTTCCACCAAATTACTACTAGCGCTCGGCGACATGAAGGAGTCACATTTTATTCCTCAGTGTCAAGACCTCTACCTTCTTAGACCGTGTTTTATATTAACTTTCAAGTCACAGGACCCGATTTTAACTAACCAGTTCCAGCCTACCATTACCTGAGGTGAACCATCCCAGCATGACTTAATTTGGCACGATGCAATCCACTTTACATACAGTATGAAGTAAATTATCAATGTTCTCATCCTTCTACATAAAATTTTACTGCACAAGCACTATATTGTAATTTGTTATAGTAACTTTTAATTAATTTACAAACATACATTATCAAACCACCATTCCTCTCGAGTTACCATTATATTTCAGATGCTAGTTTTTATATCCCGTCCGTCGGCACTGGATATACGGATATGCCACAGCACAGACCTGGAAATTTTTCCTGCTTAATGTTATTTCCTATTCTCCGAGTCTATCTCTAAGATCACTGTTTTCAGTAGCGCGTGCCATTTTACACACTGGCCAACTTTGTCCACATACCACTCTAGTCAGTACACAGTGTCAATATACACACAACATACATGCAATACATAACACTCCTCCCCTCACAGTTGAAACATATGCACTAGTTAATTTCGAGCGATACCCTGCCAGACACTACATAATCTGTAAATTTCCGTGGCTTTGTCTTGACCCTCGTGGATGTTCGCTCTTTAGGAACCGATGTGTCTCTCTTATGCTGCTCTACTGGAACTGTCAACAGTGACTAACTACGATCTTCTGGTACTGCTACATCCTCTGAGGAGTCTGGCACTATCACTTCCAAGGGTGTAGTCACGTCAATTGTCGGTCCAGCTGCCCCTAAATCCCAATTAATTGATTCCTCCGGAAACCCTTTGAAAGGCGATACTGGCAATTGATGCTCCGATGACCTGGGAACACAGGACACGCCTGGACTCCCGCTGTGATCAGTATTCAGTGGATAGTGCACAGAAGTCGCTCCTGGCTGTGTAGCACTGGCTGGTCGACCTGAAGGCATCTTCTCCCCCAGTGTGCGACGTACCAACTGATCAATGTGTCGCTGGTGAACTTGTCTGCTCCTTGTACATTCAACCTTGTACATTACTGGTCTGTTTCTTGCTATGACGACTCCCGGAATCCATTTGGGATCTGCCCTATAGTTTTGAAAAAGTATGCTGTCTCCTTCCATGAACTGTCGTCTCTATGTCTGAACCCTGCTGTGAGTTTCTTCTATAGAAAGGCGTAGTGTGCATGGATGCCACCTATCAAAACTGTTTTCGATTTCCTACCCATTAACAGCTCTGCTGGAGATTTTTGGGTTGTTGTTGGAGTGATGCGTAGTGCAAAGAGATTTCTCTGCAGTCTTGTACGCCAGTCCCCCGCTTGTCCTTCACTACCTGTACAGTCCAGTCATTCTGCTTGCCCGTTGCTGGACGGATGGTAAGGGGGTGAACGTTGATAAGAAATACCATTTCGTTCCAAGAACTCTTTCATTTCACTGGATGAAAATGCAGTCCCATTATCTGACACAACCATGTCGGGCAACCCATGTATGCTGAACATGTCTCGTAATTCGCTAACTACCACAGCACTTGACATGGATGGTACCAACCGCACTTCCGGCCACTTTGAGTATGCATCTATAACAATTTAAAAGGTCTCCCCCGTGAAAGTTCCTGCAAAATCCATGTGCAGGTGGGACCATGGATTTTGGGGTATTGTCTATTTCATGTTTTCTTTTGGGGGTGCTCGGCATTCCCGAAGTCAGATTTCGCATTTCCGAACCACTTTCTTAATGTCATCATTCAATCTAGGCCACCACTTGTAACTCCTGGCAAATGACTTTGAACGTACTATGCCGTCATGTGAGGCATGAAGAAGCCCCAACAACTCATCCCGCATTATCTCCGGCATAACAATTATAGTGCCCCAGAGAAGGCAATTCTGGTACAAGATCAACTCAACGCGTCTGTTCCAGTAGGGTCGGATGTCTTCGCTGGGCAACTTTTCCGGCCACCCATGCAGTACAAAATATTTCACTTGTCTCAATATTTTGTCCTAGGAGTTACCTTGGACCTGTATTAAACACATCTCTGGGACATCCCTAGGAGCTCCCTGGGACCTGTATTAAACACATCCCTGGGACATCCCTAGGAGCTTCCTAGGACCTGTATTAAAAGCATCCCTGGGACATCCCTAGGAGCTCCTTCCAGCAGCAAAAGTAAAAGTTTAGTATTCACCACAAAAGATAATGTTAATGTAGCCTCTTAAAATCTTTTGAATAAACAATTCGTCTGTAATAACATTTTTTTTAATGCTTCAACTTCCAAAAGTCTACCTGTAATAACGAAATATGTGTGTCGAAATTAATAAATTTACCGATTTCTTAAGGCATATATAAATGTTACGAATTATCTACAAAATTAATTGCAACAAACCTAATGTATATTTTAATAATATCGTGAGCTATCTAGTGATCATATTAGGAACTTGCCTATAAATCCACTACGTCCGTGGGAGCTCCTGCTCGGATATCCCAGGGAGCACCTGCTCGGATATCCCAGGGAGCATCTGCTCGGACATCCCAGGGAGCGCCTGTTGGGACATCCCAGATAACTCCTGCTCGGACATCCCAGGGAGTTCCTCAGTGGAGCTCCATGGGAGCTCCCTGTAAGGACATCCCTGGGAGCTCCCCAGATGAATTTAGGATGACCCAAATTCGTCTTCCAAGGAGCTTCCTGGGATGTGATGTTCTTTTCGAGGAGGTACTTGGGACGTCCTAGGGACATAGTTTTTTGGAGCTCTCGGACATCCGAAATATCCATCCCCAGGACATCCCGAGGATCGCATGTACCTGGATATCCTCAAAGGATGTCCGTATGACATCCTGGGGACTTGCTGTGCTGGTAGGAATGTCTACCATAAATTACTATTTCGGTACCAAAACTATAGGCACATATTGAGAAAATATCTTTCATTATTACAAAACTCCAAACCTAAATTAATGCATGATGGACAAAGTACAATAAATAATTTGCAAATATCTATGGCACAATCTTAAACAATCCATCACACATAAAAATAGAAAACATTCAACAAATTAGAAAAATTTACTTGTCGTTTATCTTTCAAAAATTTTCAACTATCTGAGGAAAATTATTTGGAAACCTCGCAATTGCCGAATGTTGACCTTTCTCAGATGTCCTACAAATAATCTGTTAAGATGTTATGCAATTGAAGTGATGATAATATTGAGCCACGAATCTTAGCAACTAATAAGAGATTAAGTCTTTCATGTGATGTATTTGCTCGCAAATATTTTTCAAGCGTCTTAAATTCTCTAACAAGATCTCTCTGAAGAAGCTGCAGAGGCTGGTACATTAAGGATGAGCATTATCAATTTTTTAACTTCTCCCAGCAATGTTTGCACAATTGCTGGTTCGTTCTTCAGTTTTCTTGCTACATGAACAACTCCACTGATATTTTCTTCAGGGATGACAGTCTTCAACGCGAGCAGTTGTGCATGCAGTAAGCCTATATTGAAATCAAGTGAATATTCATATAACTCTAGCTGCAAATCTTCTGGATACAGAGGGCCTTGTTTAATCGAAGACAGAATGCCATTTTATAATTTTATCAGTTTCTGCATTCCATCTTGATCCACAAGTTCATAAAACTCTCGCCTTAACTTTTCTTTGGGTCCGAAACTGATGAGGAGTTTCTGTTGAGGGTATTTTCTAACTTGCGGGGTACTGTGATAGTTATCTTCTATACTAATTACTTCAAGTTTAACTTTTTGGAAAGTTCTTCTGCTGCTTCATAAGTTTTAGAAAATCCTGTTTCGGATTTAAGTTCCAAACATGTCTGCACAAGTAAATCAACAACCTTTTTAGCACCTACTGCACAGAAATCTGGACCTTGCAATACCTTTGCCAACACTTCACAGGGACATAACAATATTTATTGAAGCTGTGATGAAAAACATTGTTTCCATTTTTGAAGCCTTCTAAAATATTCCATTAGAGCAGATATTCTCTTGTTTGATGAATTTCCGTTCATGATTTCTTCCAGAGTTTGTTGTACACGTCCACAGTTCTGTCCGAATCTCTTCCAAAAAAGTACACTGACAATCCATAGTGTATGACAAAGAGGAAGAAGGTGTTTTACGTTCTTCACTGAATCAGATGCTAGTTTGTGTATGGTGGTACAACCATACATGTGTAAATCGATTTCCTTTTCGCCCTCTCATATATTAAATTTGAGGTATCCTTAACTATCGTCAAAGCATCGCACATTCCTTCCTGTTTTCTTGCAATTTCTTGCGAAGCGAGATCAAGAGTGTGGTTTGAACAATGTACAAAACAGCTTTTAGGAAATTCTTCAGTCAGGCGTTTCTGTACACCATTCCACTGACCTTGACATATTGGCTGTACCATCAAAACATTGAACTCTTAGTTTGTCAGTATTTATTGCCATTCTGAATAGCATGTCTCATATCACAGTTGTGAGTATTTGCAGCAGGATCTCTGGGGAATCTGGCGAGACACAGCGCACACACAAAGAAAACTGCTCCTCACCAGAAATGTCAGTTGTAGAGTCTGCAACAATGCCAATAAATTGTGACTTCGCAATTTCGTCTTACAATATTTTTGAGAACCATATGGGACATAATCTGCAAAATTTCATTTTGTACAAATGGGCTAAGCCAGTTGTCGCTGCGCAAACGCTATGACTTGAACTCTGGTACATCGGATTCACTTTCATGCTACAAAAGTTTTAAGTGTCCGTAAAAAGCATCATGACCGCGAATTTCAATTTCTGAGCATTTTAAGTACCTGGGTGAACTAATTACTGCTGTCATTGCTTTGTAATGCTTTCTCTTGTTGCTCCTTTACTTGGGTATTGAAGTGTGACACTGTAGTCGTGCCTTTTTCTCTTTGGAAAATTATGTGTTCTGAAGTTATGTGAAACTGAATTTTTTCATGCTCCCGGAATTTCTGCAGTCCTTTTTTCCAGTTTCTATAACCAATTTCCAGAAAAGCCATCTCTTTAAAGGTCGTGTTCCAAATAGCGAAACTATTCACACTCGCACTCTCTCACTCGGAAGTTACATCAGCGAGTGGTGTTCCATATGGCAGAGTGCGAGTCCGCATGTGCGAGCGCACGAGTGTGAGTTAGGAGTGCAAGTTAGATGCATGCTCTGTGTATGCTCTCAGTCAACAGTGCACGCGATGGCAAAGGAGGAAACAATATTTCACTGTAAGTGATAGGTTTAAATGTGTAACACAAACTAATAGGCCCATTCGTGTTGACTACATAAATATTAATATATGAAGTATAGTTTTCCTCACTGAAATGCAAAAGAGGCTGTATTATTTATTGATAAATAAAGTGGAATAAGGGCTGTAGTTGAACGTATTAATGATACTTTTAGGGGCAAATGATGATGTGCTTCAACTTGCGAAAGTTAAATGACAACAATATTGGAAACACATACGAATGTACAATGCATTTCTAATTTCAATGACAATGCAAATATCTTCACATTCTGCAAAATATATGTTAACATTATTTTAAAAAAGTGAATAGGTACTGTGTTCAAAACATTGGTACTAGCATATTTAACATTCATGATTTCAATTATTACAGGAATAGAAGTTATATTCTTTGATTAACATTGTGACATAATTATGACTGCCAGGTTGAGAACTAAATAGGGCGATTATGTTTTTACTATGTAGGCCTACAACACACAAGTATAGAAGAATATACTGTCACATTAATGTACATAGACGAAAACACAGTCGTTAACTAAACAATTAAAGTACTAGTACAGAATATTGTTTGCTTGCAGACGGGAGAACTTGATGAAGAGTTATAAGCAAATAATAAATCTTCCCACAGGAAGCTCGACTGAGAATGGAGAACCAACATATTGGCAATTTTTTGATTAACTACATATTTACACGTCAACAAAAAACATAATTCATCCTCCCCTTGTCACTGAAACGTCCATTCCTCAAACAACTGTGCCAATACATTCCCCTTCAACATCATCCATTGCGTCAACATCAGTACCGGTATAGGTGATTCGAGATAAAGTGAGCACTCAAAAAAGCTCTAATTTTTTCTATTTTCCGCCTGTTTATATCTTTCCTTGCATGTAAACATCAACATTGCAACGTGCCTTTATTTATGTAGAGTATTCAGGTCAAGTAATGTTGTACTCTATGCAATGTAACAAAGTTGTGTTGTATTCATAAACAAAATGGGTAATAAAATGTGATTACAAAACATGAAGTATATTTGGTCAATGAAGACATTACATTTGGCGACGAGGATTGTGTTACCTACATTTAGAGATCAAGTGCATATATTGAAGTAAGGATTACTCACAGTTCACAGAGAAACAATACAATGGCTATATCAATGACAAGCCAAATGCGTAATTTTGATGTTAACTCAGATTGGAAAATATTCAGTGCACAATTGAAGCAGTATTTCATCGCGCATGACATCACACAGGACGAAAAGAAGAAGGCATTTTTATTGAGTTGTTTAACAGATGATGCTTTTAAGTTAATTACTAATTTATGTGTACCATGTGAACCTGGAAATAAAATATTTGATGAATTGGGGAAGATTATAACAGAACATTTTGCTCCAATCAAGAGTATTTTTGCTTACAGATTTGCATTCTATAATGCATATAGAGAAGATGATGAATCTGTTCATGATTGGACGGCAAGACTTCGATCGCTGGCATCAACATGTGAATTTAAAGAAGCATTAAATATGTCTCTTAGAGATCGTTTTATTATGGGCCTAGGTGAAGGGGCAATTAGAGATCGCCTGTTTGGAGAAGAGGAGGTTACTTTAACACTAAAGAAGGAAATGGGTATAGCTAATGTCAAGGAAGCAGCAAGACATCAGTGTGATTTACCTGTGAAGAGTGAACCAGTCCACTTCGTGAAGTCACCAATTAGGCCTACTAAACAGTATGCAGTTAAGAAGACACCAAAAGAAGCTACTTCTGTATCACGTAAGCAACCATGTGAAGTTTGTGGCAAAAATAATCATGGGATAAAAAATGGTCGGTTTAGGGATTATTATTGTAACAATTGTAAGGTAAAGGGTCATTTAAATTCATTATTTCCAAAATCTAGTACATTTTTGCAAAAATAAAGTAAATTTTCATAAAGATGGCATACTTGCAGAGGAACTTTTATACCTTTTGAAACAAGGGCATAAAGGCAGTAGTAATTTGGATGAGTTCAAACTGGTATTGTAACTTAATGGTAAAGAAATAGTATTTGAAATTGATACAGGAACTTGTCAAACAATATTACCTCTGAAAGACTACAATAATTTTTTTCCAAATATCAATTTGGAACCAGTTAAAACATGCTTGAATACATATTCTGATCACACAATTCAACCTATTGGGAAAATCAAAGTACAAGTTCAAAAAGATCACATACATCTTTCAAATATGGAAGTTCTTGTAGTAGACAGTCAGGGCCCACCCTTGTTGGGAAAGAAATAGTTTAGAAGCTTAGGTCTAAAAATTGAGAACAAAGGAAACACTAATATTTTTGGAAGAAATAAGAGTAAAATAGAAACGGAACCAACAGTAAAATATTTGTCAGATAATGCAGCGAAGGGAGTAACAAAATGGGCTAAAGATTTTCCGGCCGTTTTCTCTGATACCTTAGGTACTTTCAACAAGGGAGTAGTTTCATAGGAGCTGAAAGAAGGGGCTTCGCCTCAATACATAAAGTTTAGACCTATTCCATTTGCCATGGAGAAAGCAGTAGAACATGAAATACATTGACTAGTAAAAGAGGGAATACTTTGTGCATACTACCGATATATGGGACTCGGTAGATTTTGCTGCTGTATGTGTTTTGGAGAGTGTGTCCCCCTGGGGGGCGATTAAATATCGCTTTTGAGAGGTGCAGCGCAAAATTTGAACCTCCCCTGCGTTGCTTTGGTATTAAATATACAAATACGCAGGTGCAAGTGGTCACGTGATGGCGCAAAGTGCCTGAAAATCTGCGACTAGCAAATGGCTCGACGCAAGTATATCTGCGCCCTTCGCGCATGCGCATTGGACAATTTTCGGGTATGTGAAAGAGAATTAACATAAAATTTGGCTATCTTTAGTGTATCCAGTGTTCTATGAACTTTAATTATTTACGTTTTCGTGTACACATTTCAGCTTTTAATAGCTACGAAGTACAGTAGAAGTACGAAACTGAAATGTTTTTTACTAAACAAGCAATTAAAAATGGGGAATGATTTATTATCCTTTCCGCGGAATATATTTTGAGGGCATTTTTTCGTGGTACACGACGAGAAAATAGAGTTGGTTTGTTGATGAGGTTATTTGTAACATTAAAAACTTTGCTTAAAACATTT
>PNEQ01002359.1:16158-52947 GCA_003012365.1 Medauroidea extradentata
TTCGGGCCGTGTATGCGAGGTTGCCAGTTCAATTCAATATGATCTTATCGGGAATGTTTTCTTCCATAAGGATTACACAAACAATTACGAATGATGATGCAAACTATTCCGTCACAATAGTACCGCACACTCATAAATTGGCAAATATGCTGAAGCACTGGAGTTTTAAATCTTAAGAAATGCATTTATGCAAAAAAAAATTAAAACTGCTACGATAAAATAATAATAATAAAATTCAAGTTTCTGCCGTAAAAGGTAAATTAATGACTGTCATCTTCACTGCCAGACACGTGCTCCTTGTCAGCTGAAACAAACAATATTATACAACTATGAACTTTAAAACTACCGCGCGTAACTCCCGTCTGGAACTGTGTACGTATGTAAGAGTCACGACTAAGGGGAAACTAGTCAGCCACAAAGCCGCTTGGAGTTATTGTTTCCTTCTCAAGAAAAAAAAGATTCTCGGTTTTCTGTAGCACCACACATGTTGACAACTAATACCCGCGCGCCCAACCCCATGTTACATCCCTCAGGCCACCTGCTCGGAATGGTATGTAGGTCTTGAGGAAGAGAGAGGGGCAAGCACTGTTGCCAGATGTACGGAAGAATGTAGCGCGTCGTGTGTCTTCACACATCGCAGCCTGTACTACAGGCTGTTCGGAAATATGGTTCCTGCTTCCTAAAAAATTAGCAACTCGGAAATGTCCGTTAAAGCAAGTTTTGTGTCCGTTGTTCGAATTAAAGGAAACAAAATGAAATGTCCGTTATTACAAATGTCCGTTAAACGAATGTCCGTTAATCGAGGACTTACTGTACCTATATTTTTGTTCAACTATAATTATGGAAGGTGACACTGTGTTTTCTGCGCAGCTCTATAGCTGGTGATCGTAGGTTATTTAGGGTAGGAAAGAATTTGGTTGATTTTCTTGAATTATCAGAGGGTAGCCTAGCAGCAGGAGGGGCAGGAGACAACGCCCTAGACAATAGTGGAGAGGAGATACCAGGAGAGCCTCGTGTATCCAGGTCGACAACACCTGTTTCTACAAACACTGCCTCTGTAAGAGAGCCCACAGCTGCGAGGCTCATGATACTAGAGAATGTTGCATTAAGGATAGGGAACCTGACCTTTAACCAAAGTCAACTGAGTTCACAATTAGAGGCTAACCAAAACCAACAAAGTTTACGATTATATGCCAACTCATGCCACTGCGCACAGTCCCTGTTAGCGGAAAAATTAAAGGCTGACCAAAACATACTGAATGCTAGACTAGAAGTCCAGACCGAACAGTTATCACGTATGGCCACACATGACAACCTATGCCAACATAGTGATCATCTCACTAGGTACATTTAACAAGAAGTCACGAGAATTCAGACTAAGGTAGAAGCCTTAGTGATCAAGAACACCGCAATAATCTCGTAGTTGCAGATAACTGTGGAATAAACCCATGAGGAGGTTTCCATCCGACTTGCTGACATAAAACATAGGCAGGCAAGCTCTAGTAGTGCTAATCAAGCAGAACAGATCGTGAAGTAGGTAGACAAACTTCTTGAAAGCTACGGTAGGCATATGGATGCAAAAATAGCTCAGGTTGCCAAGATCACGAGCGACATCAAAGCCAACAACGTCGCTAGAATCATCCAACTAGAGGAGCAGTTCAACAGATAAAAATGTTGGGACAGCTACAACTACGTCACCACTTTATGTTTCTGCATCAGTTGAGCCAGCGAGTGATACCACTCAGGTGCCCTTAAACACTAGCCTTACAAACACAAATCCTGCAGCAAACTTAGCTCACCACTCAGCTAAGTAGTGGGCTAACAGCACGAGAAACTACCTCAAGAAACTTGACGAATATGTTGCATTGTTTTCTCTGACAGATGCCGAAATTCTTAAGTGCTTCAATTTCAGTTTAGAGGGTACTGTGTTTTATTGGTGGGAGGTACAGAAAGAGAAAGTTAGTTTGTATGCCATGTTCAAAGATCTTTTTCTGTTGGAATTTTAGAGTTTATGTATCCAAGGTTTAATATGCTCCCAACTTGTCCAAGAACAGTATGACCCTAAGAAAGACTGGTCAGTTGTGGAACATTTTAACTATGTGTTTGAAAGAACCAGCCACTTTACCACATCTATGAGTTTAGACGAGTTTTTTGACCTGGTCATATCACAGCTACCTATAAGTTACCAGAAGCAGTTCACTGGTTGTAACTTTAGGGATATTGCTAACGTCTGCTACCGTCTGTTAAAAGCGGATTAACTGGAACAAAATGTCAGGACACATACAGAATGTTTATTTCAACTTATCTGCCATGGCGCTTAACATTAATTACATCCGTAATCACATCTATCACCATGATGTCATCAAATACAATTATATTTATGTTGCTATCTTTTTGATGGAAAGTTTCTTTGTCTTATTACAAGAATTATCATACAGAGATGCCATTGTAGTTTACTCCGGAATAATGAAGCTGGCAAAAACTTTCAATAGCCTATAACTGGAAATAGCAATAATTTAAAAACTGATTCTTATGCAACAAACTTTGTTTTCCAGAAGAATGGACTGTGACGTCAGAGGGCATGTGCCTTTAATCTTTCATTATTTGGAGGTTGGCATGTTTATTTTGAGACACATTTACGCGTAATAAAATTGGGTAAATGTAATGTTCTAGACTTTCCCCTCGTAAGGGAAGTACTGTAATATATAGTTCCCAGCATTATTTGTATTGGTCATAGTTTATGTATTAGAATACGATCAGTATTGCACGTAAAACTTGGTATATTTTACAAATACAGTAGTAATTTTTAATGGTTGTAGGGAATTGGTGATAATCTTTTTGCATTTTGTATATGGCTCAGTGTAATTTGCTCAATGGGCTTAAAATCGTTATAAAAGTACTATACTTCCTTCTCTAATTGTGGAGGGGACTAAAACACTAAAAGTGCTTTTTATTGTGGCATGTTTACAATGTACATGTTTATTTGTATTAAACACTGAACTTCAGTAGATTTAATTAGTAGGTAATTGCTTACTCTTGTCCATAAATAATGAGACTAAACCTCATAGATAAATGGCTAAATCTTGGTTTTGTTGATACAAACGTTCAACAAAAGTTGGGTACTTAATTTTGCTTAACTAAACCAAGTTAGGCAACTGTATTATTTATGTGCTGAAATGAAAAGTTTTCAACACAGTTAAATATGGAGTTAAAATTGTATGAAACAGTGGTGAAACTGGCCCCTAGTGGAAGGCTGATTGTTAGTGAACATGAATGTGTGTACTGTGATCGTAACTTAAATTTTGTACAGTATGATTTTCCAAGTCTGTAACACATTAATTTGTTTCTTAGTTTTGTTCAAATTTTTTTACATTTAGGTTTTAGTAAATTTAATTCATCCAAATAAAAATTGATCATTAAACTTTGAAGTCACAGTGTCTCTCTGCTTGGAGCATGATTGAATTTGCATGAAGTTACTCATTTTCAAAATGACTCCACATAGTAAAACATGACTTTATACTTAACACTTAGTAGGTAATAAAACCTAAAGTTAATTTCTAAAACATCATTGCATTATAAAATTAAGACAAATATATTCAGACAGTTATTGAAGTAAAATGCAACCCTTTAATGTAATATTGCATGTACTATGTTTAAATTTAATATCTTAATGTTTGCTGTAATTGAGGAATGTATTATGGAAATATTGAAGGATACGAAAGGTCAAAAATATAATTAGTTTTCCTTACGTGGCTTTCAGTTATGTCTCAAAAAGTTAAAATGAGATAGGTGTTGTTTGTATTTTTTGACCAAATGTATTGATGCATCTAAATTTAGTTAGTTCATTAATATGTGCTCGTAATTAAATTATGGTGCTGTAGAAAACTTACCTTGGTGTGATATTTTATGAGGTACTTTCAACTTACTATGATGTATTTTGAAAAATTGTCATGTTGGCCTAGCTCATCTTGTCTGGTATTACAGTACTAAAGACTGATATCAAAACTGCTTTTATTACATGATTAATTTTACTATGTTACCATTACGAATTAATTTGCAGTATTTTGCAACTGTACTGTAATTATAATTCTCTATATAGCCATTCCGAAATTGTACTTGTAGTTTTTGTGTTTCATGTACAGTAATCAGAATTGTTATAAATTTGGCAAATACTTATGTTATGGATGCAGACACAAAAGTATTGTGTAGGTCACATGAGATGAAATTATGTGGAAGCCCTAATTTGAAGAATGTACATCGGTAAGTATTTTTTCAAGTGAGATCACATTATATGGTTACATAACTAAATTACATCTATGTCTCTTTAAAGGTTGGCAGAATCACAGACAGAATGGGAAAATTCATCAAAAGAAATAAGACGTCTCCAGGCTGAAATTGATAATCTTAGAACTGAGCTAACCATTGCAAAAGATGAAAGCAAAAATGAAAAAGATGCACTAATCAGTCAGTTATCTATTAAAACAAGTGAGGTAAATTGAATTATTTTTTACCTAAAATTCTCTCAAATTATGTGAACAACAATTGATGATAAAAATGCATGTGGATGCTTAAAAAATTATTCCTTTAATTTATTCTCAACCTTTTACAAATGATATACATTAAGGTCACTATCCATTATTTCTACTGCTTTCGTGTATGTAGTAATTTTTTATTCTTAAAACAGAGTAGATAGCCTATTTAAAAACAAAGCACAGTTTCGTAAAATTGTTCTTTTTACTATGTAGTCTAATTTGTGTATTGTGGTGGCAATCGCTGCGCTGTGCACACACTGCAACTGCTGATGTGACGATACTAGCCACACTAGTTATATCACATTGTTCCACAACATACAAGAAAATATAATAATCTGATCAGTTCTTATATATATTTGGAAATAAGTTGAGAATAGCTATAGTCGAATTACAACACTATAAATTCCACAAAAACTGAATAAAATTTGTACTGGGCTGTTTTGATTACTTCGGAACTTCATTCATGCTTTCACTCTTAGTCTGCGTTCCTTTGGGTATGTACATATGCCAGTATTATTGCATTGCTCATATCTTTCATCCAGCAACCCATTTTCACCTTTATTATGTGTACACATGGTTCACATTTCTTAAGTGGTCATTGTGCATTTCAGCAATGTTAGGTGCACTCTTGGAGCACAGTACAACTTCAGTTTGAAAGTATTGGCTTCTTCCTCTACTCATACACAATTGGTAATACACCTCAAATGATGGAAAGTAGTTTATTCCTAAATATCAGCACGGTTATGTTTTTCAGTCTGCATATCCATTCATTATGTCTTTTCATTCAGTCATCATCTTTGTTTGTATGGTTGTTTTTAAACATTATTTCATTTGATACATTATACTTTTCTTTAGAACATTAAATTGTATCATAATTTGACATGTAATTTTTTTACTGCATTCAATTTTGTAGTTGTTGGATATACATTTACATATTTTTTTAAGAATTTACCTTATTTGTATATTTGAAATATTTTGGGGATTGTATTTTTAATCATGAATTGCATGATAAATTATTTTAACTTCCAGTTAACCGTTCGTCAACAGTGTATTGATGATCTTAAACAAAAAATAGAGAAAGATGATAAAATGGTTGAAAAACTTTCCTTGAAGTTAAAAGCTGAAAGAGAAGAAAGAATAAAACAAGTGGAAGCTTTGGAAAGGGAGATTCAAGAACTTACGAAGGTTGCTCATGTGTACAAACGTAAGTAGTTGCATGTAGCCGTGAGCTGTAGGAAAGAAATCATATTTCAGGTGTTGGTTCTTCATGGTGAAGGAATTCAACATATTATATATAATATCAGTCTAACTGCTTAGCTCAGAGTCAAGGGGTCCTGTGTTTGATTCCTGACCAGAGAAGAAGATTTACAGTTGCTTTCCCGGTTTCCGGACTGGATGTTGTGTTGTCTCCTCATCGCAGTCCTGCGGAAAGTAATGACAAGTCACGATAGTATCATTCTTGCCTAGTTGCGCCTTAGGAGTTCCCCTTAAGGTTCAAACCTGTCTCCAGGTTGAAAACTCATAATATAAAATGTCATCTTGCTGCTTGGTTATCATCTGAGTGTCTGGCTTATTGAATTTTAAGTTTATATTGTTTGCATTTGTTTTAATAGTTTTAATTTATATACTGTATGTGTAGCTATGTGAGAAATGTTCATTGAATCTGTAGCATATGAACTTTACATTTATTTTTCTTTTCAAGTTCAAGGCTGTTGATAAGCCACTGAGCATTTTGTGTGTTATACTAGATAATGCGAAATTTGGGACAGTTCTAAGAAAATAGCAGGAACAGTTTTGTGTCAAAGGTACACCCTATGTTATTTCAGTGGAGTGCCAGAAATTATACATTGATTGCTGTATACAGTAAGAACTCTCTTAACAAAGTTGTACAGTTCTTTAAACCATAATATTGACGGCAAAGCTGCAGCACATTTTATTTGTATTAATTAGTATCGTCCAATTTCAACTTAACACTTTTCAGTTTAATGTAATTTTATAATAAGTTATAAATTAGCACATATATTTCAGAAGAAAATTTTTTGATCGAAGGAAATTTGGCTAGCTGGTGAAAATATATATTTCAAAGGAACTGGTCACTGATTTCAAGTTAAGTGTTATAGTTAAGTTTATGTTTACAACACAAGATCAAAATTTATCAACTGATGCTTTAGTTTTTTTATTAGGTAATTCTGGTTCTTGCAACTGTCAAGGCTGTCATGTGAACAACTTAGTTAATGAGAAAATATTTATTTTAATGTAGTGGCTATAATTTGAGAAAAAACCTGTGACAGAAAGAAACTTAGCTATTTTTTTATGGAAATGTCTGAATGCTCAACTGCTAGCATAGCTATAAAAAAAGTCTTCACACAACACAGATTATAAAGAAGGTATATGGCATGTGCTAAGAAAATACTTTTAGTTTTTATTAGCAGAAAAAATCATGCATGGGTATATGTCGTACAAAACTTGCTCTGAAAGAGTTTATTTGAAATGAATGAAATATATATTTTCTACTGTGTATGTGTGTGTACATTTTTAAAGTTCTTGTATTGGTGTGAAAAAGTAGCATTAAAATTACAAAATTAAAACTGATCCATCAAAATGTAATGTGACTCATATTACGACAGATTCTTAAGAAGAGCTTCAAAACACTGGCCCAATGAACTGTGGTATTTTCTGTTCTCACATCCACTTCTCTCACCCCAGATCATATATGCAGAGCTTCAATGATACAAGATAGCCATATTAAGTGAAGGAGGATATTTTGTCAGTGCTCAACAGCAGTGTTTTTAACAGTGGTGAGAGGTGATAAGAGGGATGGATGAGGGAAACTGGAGATTCCTGTGAAAACTCTGTTGACCACTGGCATTTTCCCACACTTCCTGCATGTATTAGCTTGGTGGGAGGCAAGTGGCCGAGTTTCAGCGCCCAACCATATTGTAGTATAATGATATTGAAAATTTGTGTTTTAAACATTTTGTTAGTTGTAAAGCAGCTGTAACAAGAATGGGTGGCAGTTGTTACTTTTTTGAGTGCTCAAATTATAGGGAAGTTGTATGAATTAAAGTAAACCCTCGTTTTACCGGACTAGATAGGAGAGGTGTGGTCCATTAAATCGCGAAGTTCCAAAATCGGCACACGGAAATAAACAAAGCTGATATAAAATATGTAGCAGTGTGATAGCGTGACAACGCAGCATGTTTGTTGTCGTTAAGTCTTTGGAAGATGGGCGAGGGGGAAGGTTTTTGATGACTTGCGGGAGTAGAAAGATAAGCATGCTCCTTGTCCGCTCATGAAGAAAACTAGGGGGGGGGGGGGAGAGTAAATGGAACCTATGGTGCCGGGCGGGGGAAGAGTAGCTATCAGCTTGGCTTCATGTTACGTTGCGTTGAACTTGAGCTACTGTTTTGTATTTCACAGTAAAGTGTTTGTTTATTTATTTTACTAGACATAAAACACAAATAAAAAAATTTCCACCGAAACAACCACTGTTTGCATCTCTCCCGACGCAGTATCGTATACCGTATCTGTGAGATAATAATTTAGCCGCCGTCCTTGAGACTCTATCTGAAAGGGAAGGGACGGAAATGCTGAGCGTGAGAAATGCATGTGTTGTGCTAGTTTGTCCGTAGCAGATCTTATCTCTACGTCTCGTGTTGTTGAAAACATACACGCCTTGTCGTGCGAAGATGCAGTAGCAAGTTTCATGTGTTTCCTGGGGGCTTATGCTTGAGTTTTTAGTCGCATGCAACTTGGAAGCCGAATTGTTTTTTTTTTTTTTTTTTTTTTTTTTTTTAGAAACTTGGAGAAAGGTTTTTACGATTTTAACTTAAAAGAATGAATTGCTGAACAATAAAACAATCTCCATGTCCTGAAAACGACTACGTACTCTGTTTCTAACTCGCATGCGACTGAAAACTCGAGCATAAAAGCCTCTTGTGCCATTTTTTGTTCAACTTATCTTTTGTGTTACGAATGTCCCGACACAGTTTGTTTCGTGATACAATAATCTGCACTCAACTTTGCTACCGAAACACCGGCCACTTAACTTTTCTATTAGTTCAATTTTTTTGCTCAATGTCAAAGTTACTCTCTTTTCTGTCCTGTTGCAGACGTCATTTCATAAAAAAAAAACCCTATCTTTAACGCGCACGTACATCAACTGCGTAAAAAATTCAAGTGGACACAACAGTCGTTTTTGCCCGGACACGTCAAAACACCGCTGAATTACTAGCTCTGCTTACCGTCTGATGCGGCTATCTGTGTGCGCGCGACTGACACTCATTTCAAAGCACAATAACCAGGTAGGTCTTGTGCTATTGATCTTACAGTTCCGTAAAAAATTCAGGTAGACAGTAGTAATTCTTGCCCGGACACGTCACATACCCGATCCGCGAATAAAAATAGCTCTGCCTACCGTCTTACACGGCTATCCGTGCACACGCCTGATGTCATGCACCAAAGCACAATAACCAGGTAGGTCTTGTGCTGCATGTGACAAGTAGACCCGACGTTGGAATAAATTTTGTCTCGCCAGATTTTGTCCCTTAAGTACGAAGTCCACTGAATGGAGGTCCGATAAAACGAGGGTGTACTGTATATTCTTATAGGTTGTCATTCAACATTTACATATGAATGTTATGATTTTTTAAAATGATTTAAATGTTTTATATTTCTACATTACTACGTACATCTTTGTAGACATGTAAATTGAATTATTTATGGTTATTTTGCGCACACATTCGTGTTCTTTGTAGAACATACCTAGCTTTATTTTACATTGTTAATTATTTGCACTAAGTTTGCATATTTCTAAAAAAATGTGTTCATGCAGTGTTTGTTCTTTGTTTTTCCCCAGAAAAAATATTTGATGATGAAACAAAATTAGGAGATGTTGCTGAAGGTCACAAAGAATTACTGGAACTGATCAAATATGGTGAAAAGAAGTGCAAAAATTTAGAGTCAGAGTTATGGAAGTCTGACTACAACTGCAAAAGACATGAGGAAAATGTAAAGAAATTGGAGAAGGAAGTGGATAGGTTAAATGTTGAATTGGCCAAATGCAAAAGTGGTTAGTATGTTCAGAAAATGATCTTAGCTATCTGACTGTATGCATTACACTTACAAAAAAAAAAGCTTTCGGAATAGGTTATGTATTTCCACGAATTAAAAATAAGTGTGTTGTGATTGTGTGTAAAATAATTTTTTAATTTTATTTTTTACATAAATGTTATCTTTTCTTCCAAGTTTTTAACACTACATTAGAAATAATTTTTCTAAATGTGATATACCTATTAAGAATTAGTTTCCACGTGAACTATCACAAAATTGTATTTGGAACAATAATAGTTACAGAATAAATGTTTTGACATTTTTATTTTGTAGGTAAACAGATCCTGCAACGACATTTCTACAAGTTAGGATTAATTATGAGTGTGGAAGTACTGGCACCATATTTAACATTGTTTGTTAGAGTTGCAATATAAAATTTGCACCTTCGCTGAGCCATAGTGGGATTAAATGGTGTTCAGTTTAAGGTGTAACTTGCCACTCACTAATTGATACAAAATATTGTACAAGTAAACATTTCTGCAATAGATTGCTCCTCTTTCGTATTATTGCAGATGGCATATATGGCCTTCCATAAATGGCTGCCAGAGTTAGGAGCTGTGCTTTGCCTGAGTTGATACTGCGTAAACATTATGTATACAAGATTTAACTTATTTGCATTTACAAGACTTCATTAAAATTTGTGCTAAATTTTTTGGAGGGGAGTCTATTATGAGACACAAAATCATCTGTTTCACGAACTTTCGTAGAGGTGCTGCCGTGAGACCTGATGTATTTACGTAAAAACAATCTCATCTTCAGTAGTCTCTGAATGTAACAAGGAGACAACACCTTATGATAGTACTCAATGAATTGCACGCAAGTGTGGGTAATTATGGTCTGAACAGAAACATAGAGCATCCTTTCTCTGAAATTTAAGCAGTTTATTGATTTCTTAGTTGTATTTAAAAAAGTATGTTAGAGTGCTATTAGTTCATTTAGAAATTAAAAATGGTCATTTCGAGTACATATTAACACTATTAGAATATTAATTTCATGAATGCTCAAAATTTTATTAATTTTGGTCACTCATTTCACCATTTAGCACCATTTCAACAATTAAGAAAATAGACACTCTGAGGGGACCTCATCCCTTTGCAAGTAATTTAATATTTGTAATATTGGTATTGGCCAGTATCATATTTTGTACAAAACACCACTACATAAACTTTGATAGTGGCACAACCTCTAAACTGTGCTCTTGATCGCAAAGAGTTTTTAGGTTACAATAAACGTGATGAGTGGTGCCACAGTTGCAAATTCTTCTTCTGCTTTATTAGATGTAACTTATTCTTCAGTTTTATTGATTAATGTGGCTGCCTGAGGGACATATTTTGCACAGTTATGGCCTAGAAGAGGAGAAGTCGTGAAGGCAACACAGTATGCATGCACATCATATCTCATGCGTAAAGTACTAAAGTGGTTTGTTGTCTTTAATATTATGATGTAATGTTAAAGAGAAAGGTATATTATATCTTAAAAAAAATAACCAAAAAATCCTTTAAAATGTACATGTTATGTTCTTTGAATGCTATTTCTAAGCAGTCGTCACTCTCACACATTTAGTAGTTTTCTAATCAACTTCTATCAACAGAAGCACTGCACACAGCTTGTTGGTTTGTGAAAAGTCTCATTCAGTTATGTTTTTTTTTTGCAACCTGTATTTATGTGCTTTCTTTAGAATATATGCTATCATTTTGTTAAAAAAAATGTTTTAACATATGTACATTGTGGACAGGAGATAAAATTTTTATATGTAAAAATTTTGTACTACTAATTAGAGTTTTGAACTAAGAAAAGGTGGGAAACTGCTGCTAGGCTACTAATTACTAAAACATGTAAACAGAGATGTACAAGTAGGCTACTGATTCTGAAAGTACTTGTGCATCTCTGTCTACATGTTTTAGTTATTAATTAGAATTTTAAATGTCGTTGGAAGTGTTCCAAAATGTAATATTTTCCTTTCTGAAAAAAAATAATGCAGCAAGGTTCTTTTTGTGCAGCAGTTTTTGGGTTTTATAATTTATACCTTTTATTTATTTAGTTTATCATTAACTTCAATTTTTAAAATGTTTCCTTTTCAGAAACTGTGACCAGGTCAATAGATGAACTATTTCCAATGATAGGAGCAGGGAGACAACTGTTAAAAAATGATATTTCCTTCACGGAAATGTTACGACAGTATTCAAAAGCATCAGACGAGATTTTTTCCTTAAAAGAAGAGAACATGACTTTAAGAAATTCCATTGATAGGATTGCTAATGTAAGTGTTTAGTTAAATAATTGAGTAGATTGGATAATATCTGCTGGATCATAGAAACAGTCTGCCTGATGTGTTTCTGTGCTTAATATCTTGGAATTCAAAGACAGTGTGATGTTATAGGCTGACTTTTACTTCCAATAAGGCTATCTCCTTCCCACAGTTTTTATTGCTTCTGAGAACCAAGCCACAGAAGCAATAAGTGCAACACTGATATGTTCATTAAGTGCTTCAGTGCTGTGATATGATCAACAATAAACTGGCATGTTAGCTTTCTGTCCTGATAATTCTGTAATGGTTCATATTGTGTTCCTGTAATTTTATTGTAAGATGTAACTGCAGTAATGGTCAAATTGTTTCTGTTGTATTGTTTGGATCTGTTTATTATTTTAACATATAATAGTTTTCTAGGAAGACTTTAAGCACACATTATTTCTCCTTGTAGACACTTCACTCCGCCATGCCTGGCCTGCATGCAGATAGCAGGCTTGGTGATACCCAGGATGTTGTCCTGCAGCACCTTTCTATGATGTTTCAAACCACCCTTCCCCAGATCTTTTCTGCAGTTTCCACGTCCAGTCATGTTTGAGTACTCTGCAGTGTAAACTGGGCGTACTTTACACCATCCTAAATACACTTTTCTGTTCTGTTTGGTGAAGGATTATTGATAAAGACCTGAGAATGTCAAAATACTTCTTTTATTCCACTATGGATTTGGTTTTCCTTTATCAAAGTGCACATAAACAAATACATTTTGGTGGTGCAAAGTTACCCATGCTGGATACTGCTATTTAAAAATCTTTCAATTCTTTTCCCCACATACAACACAACTTGCTAATACTGCGTGTCTGCATTAGTGTTTTGAAAAATCTTGCTGCTGAACCATATGCATCAGTACTTGTGTTTGAATTTTGAAGAGCGGGCCATTGGAGATGACTGAAGTACACAATTACTTGCACATCATTAAACATTTACGTGAGACAAACATACGAAAAAGAGAAACATAATTAGGTGTAGTCTTAGAAGTGAGAACAAATATTAGTTGCCAGGGGTCTGGGCCATGGGCTGCCTATTTGTACGGTTTGATTGTCAATTTGACATAATCTTTTTTCGTCAGGCCATAACTTACCATTTTTTAAATGTGTTATCTTCAAGAAATTAATAAAAGCACTACCTCGCTCTAGTTAACTGTAATCCAGTGAGTATGATTTCTAATGATATAGTGCCCAAAAAATTTGCTGGTAATAAGAGCATACATTTCCGTGTACGTAAATACCGGTAACTTAGCCAAATAATTCTTACTTCATGCCGTCTTATTATCACACACGCACCATTAAAGTAAAGTAGTTTCAGAAATTTTTTACAGCTGGTTTGCGAGTACTGGCATTTTTTTAATTATTCAAGTAGCTAAAACAAAATTTTCTTCAACAGTGGAAATTTTGAACAACTGATAAAATTTGTATTTTCTCTTGGAATGGTAAACATAGTGTTGCAAATGTGTTAGTGACTTATTATTGCCATTTTACTGGCAACGTTTTAGATGGCAGTACACCTTGGACATGCGTAGCACAAATACTTTGTTCAATTAAACACTAGTGCTACACAGATTTGCATTGAGCCCAAAATTCCCACAAGATAAATGTCATATTTAGAGTTTTTGTTGTGAATACTGTACCTAGAAAATGCCATCTTTTTACCAGTTGCTGAAATCGCAATAACTGAAAGGCCACAACTTGCTCAATGGGACACTCAAACTTCCCATTATTGTGAACACTAGTTTTATTTCCTCACTACAAATACATTACATTTAAATAGTTCCTTGCCACTACACATTAGTACTTGCACTGCAGCCTTTGATATTTATATTATTTTATTAGATATTTTTCAGTTTGTAATATATGTTCAGTGCTCATTAGCCTTCCTAGTGTGAAAAGACTGTCACTGTTAAACATTTGCTTAAATATGTTATGGTTGGCTTCTTTTTAAATGTAAAAAATTTCTGGTAAATTAAGTGAAATGTCATTTATTACCAGTTTTATTACATCTGGCAGAAAAATAACAATAATTTTTTTAGCTTTTTCATGCTCATGTCACAGAAGTCACAACACTGATGGGCTGACAAGTTATTTTATTGGTGTTGCATCCGTTGCAACTCTCAAAAACAAATATGGCAGCTGCCATGTTCTATTTTTAATTATAACATACAAAACAAAGTAGAGCACTAGATTTTTAGAATACTTTAGAGTAGATTTCATTGCCTGTTTACAGTTAAAACACTAACAACAAAATAAATAATATTAAGTAACCAATCAAAATGAAGTATCATTGCCATTAAATACAGTGATCTCTCTGTTTTAGGTCTTCCAGTTTAAAGATGCTTTCACTTTAACAACAGTATTTTTTGCTCCCATCTAAAGTCCCAACATACTTGTATCATTCAGTTTTAAAACTCCTTCAATTTGAGGACGATTTTTTTCAGTCCTTTGAGTGTCGTTAAATTAAGAGATTACATTACTGTATTTGGCATGGGAATAATTTTGTTTACTCGTGTTAATTTGCGTTAACTGAATCCTCACTGTACTAGTCAGAAGTTTGGTCACAATTGTTGAATATTTTTTATATTACTTTAATATGTTGTTTGTAAAGCAGCATTATGTGTGATTTACTTAAGTTAATTACACACACTGCAATGAATGCTCCCCTTTCAGCAAAGTGAAGTTTTAAGATTCTGTATTATGTAAACTGTCATTGTGCGGTTACATTTAACTACTGTGAGGTGAGGTGATCACGTGGCAAAAATTCATGTGTTTTTATTTTCCACGGCATAGGGTTCGTTTTATACACGTTACTTGGGACTACAATTCCCCCTTGTAATAATTTTTTAGCTGTCATAGCGTTCCCTAAGCAGCACGTCAAAGTTGGAATTTGCAAGTTACGGGAACATAGGAATAACAAAAACCAAGTGACTTACTCGTATGAAATAATTTGCACTTAAATTAGATCTTATGGACTATATGCTAAAGGATTTAATTTAAAAACGCACAAAGAAATTCCTTTGTACTTTTTTAAAGAAATCCAATAACAATGGAAATTTACGTCATTTATGTAAATTTTTAAAGAAGACAAAAGGACTTTGTTGCGTGTATAAATCTTTTAGCATATGACTGTTGGGTGGTTTGCCAACCTTTATATGATATGTTCCTGATTGTCTTCTCCTGCCCTCCTTTGAGAGAAATTTTGAAGGGGATGTCTCCTTTACTCGTTTAGAAGCGTGATCTTCCCGGGACTACTTTTGGTCTTCGGTGGTTGAAGGACTGTGATGAGCTGAGGGGGGGGGGGTGCAGTACCAAGAAGGGGTGGGCCAGGACAGTTATCTTGATTACAAAAAAAAAACTAAACTATCTTATGTCATGTAGTGTAAAATTTTATAATTACACCTACTGTAAAATGTAAAATTAATTTAATGTTAGCGTAAAATGTTTTTTTTGTTTGGTGATCTTTTACATTTTTTGATAATTAATTTTTTTTTAAGTGTAACCTTAAAATTTCTGCGTTGATGCATGGTAATACTCACATTTAAATTTCTCTGTTGTTCATGTGTTATGCCCTTTGAGGTATTTAACCAGGAAGGGGGGGTACATGTTGATCTGAGAAGTGCTTTTGCTATTAGAGTGAACCCTTAACTTTGTTCATATAAGTTTCATACCCACTTCAAGGCTTAAATTATTGTACTGGTACATTCTTTATATCAGAGACTTAACTTAAAAAATAAGTTTGAGAGACGCAAAGATACTCAGTCTCTATTGTTTTATCTTTACCAATTCCTTGTGTTTATATATTTTTTAACAGTTTCTCAAAAGGAAGTGTTCATTAGACTTTAGTTGGTTGGTACAAACTTTCTATTGGTGGGAATTAGTGGGCGTATGCTTTTTGCATCACTCGGTGATTAACCTCCTTTCCTCGAAACAAAAGGTTGCGCTACCCCTATGAGGACTTTTGAATTCCTTAAAAAATCAGATAACACATTTCAGCGTAAATGTATGTACAACTCTTCAAAAATTTGCTTCCTAGTATTGCATGGAAGCAGAGATCCAAGACTTACGCGTTCTGCCTACCAAGCTTGAAGCCACAGAGTTAGAATGGGGAATAAATGTTAAAACTACTGTACATATTTCTCAATTGATCAAAATAAACAAAAAGTATTTTACATGAAGTTTGTGAAGCGAGGAGAAAGTATCATACCATTCATTTCTTCAATGTAATTATTTCTATTTTATTTCACAAAATTTGTGAAGTGTTATTATTTTTTTTTTTTTTTAAGGCATCTGTATTATTATAAAATTTCTCAAGAAGTTTTGCAGAGAACACGTTTTGTTTGAATTAATAAATTAATAAAATTAACATGTAGACCCCATTCCCTGTTTAATATCTGGCTACATGTTAGGTACACTGTCTTGCTGAAGATCTTTTTTGTAAGCAAGACCTTCGGGTGCATGAGCATTATGACGATATGTGCAATCACAGATTGGCTATAGGCCTAGCTATGAAAATTTTCCAAAAATAAATTTGCCCCAGTTTGTTTTAGTGCTTTACGTGCACAACTGTAGTTCTGCTTCACAGTTAGTGATTGGATGTTTGCACTCTCACGTGTGTTGGGGTTCTTCTGGCAAATCCCAGACATGTGTTGCAGTAACCTTATTGTGATTGGCAGAGTCAAATGAGAAACGTCACTTCACATAGACACGCTGCCAACAACCATGGAGCAGAGTTGCAGATGTGCACGTAAGACACTGAAACAAACTGGGGCAAAATTATTTTCACGTAAAGTTCATGACCCGAGTCATGGCCTGTATGCTCATGGCACTTGACTGAAATGCAATCTTTCCATTATAACTTCACCTTAATCTCACATTCATCAGTGAAAAAACAAAGAAAAACTCCAGTCGAACACAGAAACACACTTACATGTTGTTTTCATACAGTCAGCTTCGCAGTTTGAACTGGTTGTTACTATGCAGATTATTTTTTTGTTGACAAAGTCAATATTGTTGTGACTAATTTTTTGATTTTAAAAAATTGGTAATAACTAAAAAGATACCAGAATTTTTATAATTTTGCACTTAAAAATATTAGACTCTATATAGGTAGAAACTATAGTTAAATTTAAGACAGTCACATTCAGATATTTGCCTCTTGTTAAGGCTCTAAATCAGTCGCCATATTGAATTATTTTATTTTTCGCTCTTATGAAATTCTGATAAGAAAAATGTGAAATATGTTACTATAATATCAATTGTATTTACATTGCGCTACAATAAAAGCATCACAGTTGAACTTTTAATGTACCTATGTTTAAGCTGTATTCAGTCGAGTAAATTAAGAATATAAAATAATTGCTCTACTGATTACGGCTTAAATATACGTTAAAAGTTCAACTGCAAGGCTTTTATTGTAGCCCAAGGTAAATAGAATTGATATTATAGTTAGTAACAAATTTCATATTTTTCTTCTCAGAATTTCATAACAGTGAAAAATAAAATAATTCAATATGGTGACTGATGCCAAGCCTTAAGCTTAAAAAATCATTGCAAAACTAGTACAAATGTGAGATCGTGGCTTTAATACAATTTGTTCGTTTAAAATTGTAGTGACATTCGAAGTTCTACTAAAAAAAATCAATGAACTAAATTTATACCAGCACAAAACTTTATTTTTAAATTTTAGGTGTTTTTGGTTGTTCATAAACTGTTTATGCAAAATGTTTATTATTATACCTTTATTTTAGAAGGTTGGAAATATGTTTTGATGCTGTGCTCAGTCAGTCATTAGTGTTTGAGTTGAAGAGAAGAAATGAAAATATTTACCTGTTGTTGTGATTGGGTTAAAAGAAACTTAAATCTATTTCTTCTTAACTTTTTTTTATGGTTTAATATTATTGCTACACGTGTAATATGTTGACTTTTTAGGAAATTGAAGCAAAGGCTCCATACTTGAGACAGCAGAAAGAAGAGTACAGTAAAGCTCTGCAGGCAATTAATGAGCAAGTCAAGCAACTAGATGAAATGAAAGTAGCATTAGCAAATGCAGAAAAAGAGAAGACTAAGTCAGAAAGTGATAATAGAATGTATGAAAAGGTAGTTAATGATTTGTCAAAACAGGTAACTAAACTTGGTTCATATATTTTGTTATTCAGTTACTCTGAATTTCTTTGTATATTTCATTGTGTAGTGAACATAGAAAAATAATTCATCCCAAAATAGCCCAATGTAAAATGAAGCAACAAGTGAATTTACAACTTTAGGTTATATTTATTGGTTTGGGGAAAAAAAAATACAGCAGTACATCAAACTTGTACAGTCAGTGTTCAACAGGCATTCGTTAGCAAAGCAAAGACATCCAGTTTTATAAACAATAACAATTTTAACTCAAATAATCAACCATGAATTAGTTAAATGAAATAATTATAAAAAAGTAATTTTATTAAATCAAAACACATTCAAATCTGTAATAATTTTGAAGAAATTAATAAAAAATTAACAATTTCAGAAATTGTAAGATTATATTTTACACTGTTAAAAGCATATGGATATTTAATCTTAATCCAACATCGAGGTCACTATCTCTTTTGTTGATATGAACTTTTAAAAAGAATTAACACTGTTATCCCTGACGTACTCTGTGTGTGTGTGTGCGCGCGTGCGTGTGTGTGCGCATGTGGGCACGTGTGTGTGCGTGCATGTGCGTGGGCGTGCGGGTGCCCGTGGGCGTGTGCGTGTGTAATATTTATTTAGTATTTAAAAATATTAATTTTTGGTTTTATTATTTTTTATTTGGCTAACTGTACAAAATAATACCAAAAATATGCCATTGCCATTGCCATTATGAAGTTTTCTGAATAGTGATTGTTTTATTTTCTTGTTTGTTTGGAAACTAATGTTTCCTGATTGGTGGATTTGATTGCTATAGGTTCAAAACTTGACTGGAAAACTTGAGTATCCAAGAAAGGGCATATTTATCAACAATAACATAGTTGAAAATGGTGGCAAGGTTAGTATTTATTGTATGTAGTAATTGTTAGTACGGTACTATGACATGGATAAATGTTTTCAAGAGCATCTCTTGGAGCAAATGTTACTGATCATGCATGAAAAATTTTAATGTATCTTTAAATTTTGTATGTTTAATGCTGTTCTGGGATACATTGTATCGATGTATCAGTTATTAAAGCAAATTTGGAGAAAAGATGTTCAATTTTAGGTAACAGTCGTAGTACTGTTGACATTTTATTTTGAGACCTGCTGATTGTAGTAAATCTACAGTTACCTATATTTTCTCTGTATTTAGTGTAACCTACATTCATGTGCACAGTTGCTTAACACTGCAGTAAAATTTAGCAACCATAGCTCTGCTCAATATACTCAACAAATATATTATTTTGTTGATATAATTTTTGTAGTAAAATATTTTCATAAATATTATTTATGCCATTATGTTTATTAATTTTTTAAAAGTAATTAATCATTTGTATAATTTAATTGTGACATCTTTTAAAATAATTTATTGATGTAAAATATACCTTACTTTACAGGTTTGAACCACAACCTAACTTTATGTTTTAGATTGTTTGTGTTAGTAGTATGTTTGAATTTTCAGTAAATTTTGAGACACTTGTGATATTATTTAAATAATTTATAACTAGGCTTTATAATAACAGTGCAGTATAGATGCTTACTGTATTTTAAGCAAATTACTTTTGACTATATTTTATTGGTTAAGTTTTTCAAGATCATTCATTATTGAGAAGAAAAATCTGTATTTTAGGTGGGAATTTCTTTTAACAGTTTAGAAGAACTGCAATCAAGAAATGTATATTTACTGAAGAAAATAAAAACCATGTCTGAGAAAGAAGCAGAACTTCAAGAAGAAATTTCCAACCTCCAGCAAACAAATGAGGTAAGTAGTTGTGTATTATTGTAATTACATTTATATGTCAGTTTTGATACTTTGCACTGCATTTCAGAAATATGTCCCTTGTCATAATGATTTTGGTATTACTTTTTGTTGATTAAATAAGTAATTTACCTCGCACATGATTAGTTTAAACTAAGAATGGGTCGGTTACATAATTTTTTTAGGTTTTTGGTTTGATGTGAAATATTCATAATTTTGTTTTTGTACGTAATTGTGTTTAATTTTGTAGACATTATAAGAAACCAAAAATTATGGAATGCATGTTACTTACTGAGCATAGTGCGAGGAGCAATTTAGCCAACCAACAGCAAAATCTGCTGTTTGTATGATTCTTGAAACGTGAATTGAAAACCCACTAAACAAGTAATGGAATATGAAAGCGGAGGCATTTTTGCTAAAACAGTGGTAAATGCTGAGCTGGGGACTTATGCTCGATTTTTCAGTCACATGCCAGTTGGAAGCCGAGTGGTCTTTTTCAGAACATGGAGATTGTTTTGTTGTTTGGCTTTTCATTCTTTTAAGTTATTTAACTAAAAAAATCATGTCCTAAAAACAACATTCGGCTTCCAAATCGCATGCGACTGAAATTTCAAGAATAGGCCCCCTGGTAACTGCAGCGAATGACTGTCATGTTCTCCTTGTTTTTCTACCAGTTGTCTTATTTTTCAGTGTGTAGAATTAATTTGCTTTCATTCTTTTGCTATTTTCATAGCATTACCATAACTGCATGCCAAAGTCAAAGTTTGAAAGTTAAGGCAGCATACATCCAACTTAGACCAACAAACTTATTAAAATGATATAATGTTCATTGATATGTCGCTGGCTATTTGCTAAATGTCGTAAAAACTTAAAAAAAGAAAAAACTTATTTTTGTACTGTATTTTGATAAATTATTGAGAGTAAAGCAATAATTCCTTAATTTTCAGAATGTGTTTTAATAGTACATGATATGTAAGTTTAATAGTGTATCACTTCTAGCATGTAGCTGATGACATCTATGTAATTTAAGTTTAAATAATTTCATTAAGTCAGTTGGTATTCTTGGCTGTCTGCTGTCATAACATGTAAATTTTGGATTCAACATGACGTAGGAATACTGTGTCTGTGTTTTCTAAAAACCATCCATATAAGGATAATGTAGTCACTTGCAATATACAAACTTAAGATTATTTTGTACAAATACAAATTTATGAATTTTTCACACTTGCACTCCCTTGATTCTTTTGCTGCAGGATAAAATTTTTTTAACTATGCCAAGATAGTGTAAAAAAATTTTAAAATACCGGTAATGGTTTTTTGCAAATGATTTATTTTTTGTTATTTTCAAGCGAGAAAACTATGTAACTAGGGTTTAAAGAATCATTTAATATGGTGTTCAATTAAAGTCGAAACATGCAAGTTAGTGATATTTTGTGTATTTGCCTTTAATTGAACATCACAGTTAAAGCGTTAAAATGTGTAATGGTCTCACTTTACCGTTGTGTATAAATTCTCAAAAATTTTTATTGGTTCAGGCTATTTATCTATAAATGTTGTATAGTTTTAATTTGTTTTTATAACTCTATCCATGTATCAGCTGCAAAGTACCTACTTGTAGTGACATATCTTTGGTGTAGATGGTTTGCAATAAAATGAGCACTTTCGATGACTACTTTGTCTAGAATAATGATTAAAAAATGTATATTTTGACCTTAAACGTTAACTTTTGAGTACAATAAAACCGAAATACTTTGTTACTTAAGATGCTTTGTTAATTCTAACAAGTGGGATATAAGTTATCTCAAAGGAAAATCATGACTAAGGCATCAGAAATACTCATTTTATAATGATCTGCCTATTATACAGTACATCTCCAATTACTACTGTTTTTGGTTACCAATGCTGAAATGACTACGTATGAATCCATCCAACATATTTTAATGATTTTGTGTGGTCAAATAATCCAATGCTAATGTAACGGCTATACAGGATGTCCCTGAATAACGTTTACAGCCCTGTGTCGCGTTGTAGAGAATGCTGAGACGAGTAAAATGATATACAAGGGTCACAGAGACTGACAAATGCCTGACGAGTGACACACAAGATTGTTATCTGTGATGAGGCACACAGTCTGTTCTAGTATTCTGACATAGCAACAACACAGACTTTGCGAAGGCTACCAGCACTTCAAGTAGACAGATTTGACAGTTCAATGGGGCCATGGTTTTGAATCAGTAGTTTGTTCCCACCTAGCGTCAGGTTCAATTTCTGGTTCATGTAGGACAATGCTACTGATTAGCAAGCTTTCTCGGGGACCACCAGTTCAACCCTCCACGTCATTCAAGGGCTACTCCATAATTACATAACCCATATGAACTGCGTCTCAGTAAACTAAAAATGTTGAGAATCTGCCACATTTCTCAGCATTTGATATTCTGGTCTTGTAATTGATATTTTGATTGTAAATCAGAATGACGTAGTTATTGTGAAATACCGACAATATTTTATGTATTATGTAGTAAAAGGAAAGACAAATACCAAATTAATATTAATAAATTTCAGTAGTGTACCCTCAGCAACAGTACATTCATAAAAGCATTACATAAATAATGTTATTTACTACAAATGTTCAAAGTTTTCACCATTTACTTGAATGCACAGATTACAGCGTCTTGTAAGTTTATCACAAAGCCGTACGAAAATGTCTAGATATGTTTGTATTTCTTGAGCAGCTGCAGTTATTGAAGGTATTGTTCATTTAAATGATCATGAACTTGCAGACCATAATGTGCAGGCGCGCCATCATGTTGCAACCACATGTTCAATCAGACTTGTAATGGAACATCTTCAAGAAGAAGTAAGAAGAACGGGTAACACTTCTCACAAAAATACATGATAATTGTTTTGGTTTAAGTGATGTGGCAAGATGTACAGCCCAATCACGTAACTGTCCAGAATACCCGTCCACACATTGACTTTGTACTTCTCTTGACGACTGTGTTCGTAGATGGCATGTAAGTTAGCATTTGCCCAACTAATGTTATTTTTTGTGTTAAAAACACTGTCCGCAGTGAAAGTTGCTTTGTCACAGTACATGACTAAAGATGGGAAATTGGGTTCTTGTTGGCATTTTTCAAGGTACCACTGGCAGTATTGGACTCGTGGTTCGCAATCTCGAGGGTTCAACTTCTGCACCTTTTGCTTGTGATATGGGTAAAGACCATGCTCGTGCCACACCCGCCAAACAGACATACGCAACACACCGAGTGGACCTGCGACACGGCGCGTGCTCGAACATGGATTCACTGCAACTCTCGCTAACACTACCTCTTCAAACCGCTGTTGTTGCACTATGCAGTGTCGTCCACCCCCTTCGCGATGCACTTCCTGTAACAAAGTATTAAAGTACTTAATATTACCTATGTTGTACGTTAATTACGTTTTAATTGGGGCTTTGCGTGGTTAGTTTAGGAAAGTGACATGCATTTCCGCAATCTGTAGAAACTGAGAGAGGAATTCGCCATGGTGTTCACAAGATACCACCCCATTATTTGCCTGGAATGATCCCAGGAAAGTAAGTAAGGAAAACCAGGATATCCGGACGAGAAAGTACATTATTACATAGGTAATGTTTTCTTACCTTTACCATCCCTGTCTCACGGATGCGATGGTCCACTGTTGCATATAAAACATGACTCGGTAAATTGCGATGTGGAAAGCACTCTGCATAAAGCCGCCTAGCTGCGCATCCGTTTTAGTTTTCTGCACCGTAGCAAAGATGCATGTCTGCCAATTCATTGAATGTGTAATTCATTTCGTTTGGTTGTACAAGCACTGCGAAGACATAGAAGAACTAACGTTGTCAGACAAGTGACGTTTACTACTGCAGCTTGAATTGCTATTACGCGAATACAAGGGAGTATGTCGGTGACTGGGGAATCTTAGGTGAACTGCGCCACTCACTATTACAACTCCGATTGCTAACTTCAGTACAGACCACATCTTGTGCATCAATTTTCATACGTTTGCCAGTCCCATTGTCCCTAAGCGTCCTATATAATTTTACTCGTCTCAGCACTCTCTTCAATGCGACAGATGACTGTAAACGTTATTCAGGAACATCCTGTAGATAAAAAATAATTTATACAGCATTTTGTAATCTAAATAGTATGTATTCACAGTAGTGACTATAAATGCAACATGAAGGGTAGGACTAAAATGTAAGTTTTGTTCAGGCCATCAGCATCAAGTCTTCTCTAGTGTCAGCGTAACAAAAATGTGTGGGCGTCATGCGGCTTAAAATAGGAAACATGTAGTGGCTTATACATGTAATATTTTTTTAGTGTAGGTAATAAGCAATTAAAAGTAACGTGAATTTTCGTTGTTGCACCCATTGCATCGTCTCTCTTGACGCAATCAATATATTCTAACCATCAGGGCCTCACCTGTTCACAAGTTCCTGTTGGAAAAAGATGTAACAGTTGTAGCTGACTTTGGAAATGCCATCTTAGCCATTTCCACTTTTTTAGAATGGAATTGGTGTGCAAGATAGACGGTGCAGGATAAGCTGAAGCTCGATAGCAATAATACAGAGCAGATGTGTCAAGTTTGAAACTACACTTGCCGAATTAGTGGCTGATGTGACAAATTACGCAATAATGAAACTACTTCAACCTAGGCAACATTAAGTGAGGACTTAGCATACATTTTTTTATGTTGATAAGCATTGCATTTAGAGGCATTGAGCTCAAAAAACTTAATAAATAACAGTGCCCTAGGTTATTTACCAAGACAATAATTGTATGAATGTTCACACTTCATTCCCTTAGGTAGTTTTTAATAACTTATCGAAAAATCTCTCTGGCCGTTATTGCATATAGTTCAAAATTAACATTGGCTGTGTGTATTTCCTTATTCTTTTCACTTTACTTTGAGCTACAGTTCAAAATTTCTGTGAAAGATCTTGCTGAATAATTTGTTCAGTAAACATTCACATGCAGGGTGTCTACTAGGTCACTAAAGTCACGAAAGTACCGAAAAAGTCACGAATTGTGAAAAAGGTCACAAAAGTCCCACAATAGTCACTAATTTGAAATATATTTTGGTATAAGTCACGAAAATTATTTTTATGTGTTTGATTCTTGTCGAATAATTTGTCAAACGTGCATGTTTACACTACTAGTATTTTTCGTGCACTGTTCAAGTAAAATAAATAATTAGTTTGTATATTAGTTATTATAGTCATTGTAATAAAGACAACTTAAATTTAGGTATATATTGATTACAGATTTTAAAATTGGACATGCTTCGCGGTCTATATTGGAGGAAACATAATGAAAATTGTCGGCCGTGTTGCACTATTAATTAATTCTGTTTCAACAGTTTTTCAAGAAAAAGTCACCAAAAAGTCACTAAATTTTACTTTTACAGTCTGGTAGACACCCTGACATGTCAAAGTATGTATAAGCGATAATTGTTTGGTGAAAAATTATCTAAAGTTATAGTTACTGTGTGAATTTTTATGTTTTATGGCTGTAGTTCTTAGTATTTGTAATTAGGTACTTTCCAACCACAAGAATGCCAATTTTTTGTATGCATTTACTTTTACTGTACTTTTGTGCCCGTAAATTTTAAGCTATGTATTAAGATAGATAATTTTTCGTGTTTAGTAAGCATTATTTATTCGTATTCTGCCACAAACGTCTTGACAGGGTTCTACCGTATTTGTTATCTCTACTATTAATTACTACTACAGTATAATTCACTTGTGTCTGTAATGAGATAATAATGTAGATAACAATTTTAAGAGTAGTGGACTGTAGCTGTAAACACTGTACAGTCCCATGTAAATGAATTACATTACAATGTTTATTTGTATATAGTAACAGAAGTAACAGAAAATATAAATTTAGTAGGACTTTGAAAATTGCTTACTTTATTGTGAACAAGTTATAGCCACCACGGTGGCTCCACTTCCAGTGTTTATAACAGAATTGTAAAAGTTTTTTGTATACAATTAAGTTTTTTCTTGTTAGTGATTGTAAAATTAATATTTACAAGTTTTTCTGTTTTTAGATAGCTTTTATAAAGCAACAAGAAAAATACCGGCAACTAGAAATTGCAATTGATGATCTTAAGGATGTAAATAATACTCTTCGCCAGCAATTGAAGGTGTACCAGTGCTTGTACAAGAAAAAGCTGGATGATAAATTTGAAGACATTCCTTTCGCCATACCTGAAAGTACATTTGGCGTGCAAACTGATTTGACATTCCATGACATTGAAAATGTAAGTTTTGGTCTGCTTCTCTGCATTATTGATGTTCAGCTGGCTGATGCTTTGTCCCAGTTTATTTTATTGTTGGCTATAATGGGGGCATCTGTCCCAATTCATCCCAACATCCCTGCCAATAAGATAGCTTTAATTTGCTTTCCCTCCCCTCCCCCCTTTGAATATTACAGTAGATTGTGTGTCAAGTGTCTGCTCGTAATTTTTTTAAAGTGATACATACAGTGAATGGTACTATAATAAAGCTCTTTGTGAAGTTTATAGATAGTGTTTATGACGTCACTTAGTTCAGGGGTGGCCAACGTTTTCAGAGCTATGGCCAAAAATTTGAACCAAGTAATGTTCATGGGCCACTGTCAGTAACTGTCATACTGACAACTTTTGACGATCTTAACATTTAGGTAATTATTGTGTAATAACCAAGAGTTATTTTATTTAATATTTATTTACAGTCTATTCTCAGTTAATTATTTGTAAGTTTGAACTCACTATTCATAGTATTTAGATAAGGAGCATGCCAAATATTAAATTGCAATTTATTATTTAAAAAATATTTATTGTCAATGCAAACAATTTTGAAATATGATGCAAATTTTTCTGCTATTGGCGGGCCATTTTAAATGCAGTTACGGGCCAGTTTTTAGTCCGCGTGCGTAGGGTTGGCCGTCCCTGAGTTAGTTATAATGAGTGGCATTTGTTACAATCACAAAATTTTAGAGCCAATGGTAGTGGTCTTCTGAAGAGGATCTGAGTACGTCCGCAGAGGCTTGTTACTTTTTTGTATTTTGTGACTGTGAATTTCTTGTCATTATTTGTTATGTTTTGATAACTTGTTTCTCTATTTAACAAATGCTGACTGGACGTCCACTATTCACTGGTGTCCTCATTACCATGTGCATTAGGGTACTGGTTGAGCCTGTTGCTGTGGCTACATAGGGCTGGGCTGTATGTCCCTTTGCTACTGTATTATGTTACTCTAGTGAAGTTCACCCAATGCCTTTGAGTTCATTGAGCTGTTCTCGCTGGTCTTCTGCTAGGATGTTTTTCGAGGGCTGTACTTTTTTCATGATTAAATACACTGAATACACAAACTGTAAAGTACGAAAGACTTGGTGCCACTTGTGAATCCAGAGTACTTAAATGTCCATTAATTTGTATTGGTACGAGGTGTGTTTTTATTTTGTAAACTTTTTCATGGATTACATTTGTTTGCACTGAAAATTTCTTTTACTTTTCTTAGGTTTGTCATTATGGCATGTCAAAGTCACAGTTTGTGTGCCATGTGGCAAACAAATAATGAAAACTTACTTAGCAAAGGGAAATAATTCACACTGAACTCAATGAAAAGGCCACTGAAAAACACTATATAAGAAAAGATAATCGTACTTTTATGTACGGTATTTAAAAATAGTTTAAATAAAAATGGTTTTTATTAACTTGTTTATTGGAGTTAGTGGAGAAGCCTTCTTCTTATTTGTTCGTTATTAATTTTTACTGCCTTATGATACTGCAGAAATATATTAAGGTCTTAAGACTAATGAAATAATGTATCTCGTTTCTCTCACTATTAAATGTGTTTAAATAAATAAGGATTACCATAGCATTTTAAAAAAATAAATTTTTCGAAGCACTTACAGAATAATTATTGTACCCTATCTACTAACTTTGCTGTGACCTTCTTTAAAGTGGAGCTGTTTTGCACAAAACAATTCACAAGGAGCAGTGCAGTGCAGTGGCTAGAGCGCTTGCCTCGCATTAATGTCATCTGGGGTTTGATTACTGGTGGATCTGTCCGTTTTTTTTTTTGTGTGTGTGGGAGCATGACACATTGCAGTTGGCCAATGAGTTTTTTCAGGGTTTATATTATTTCCCCTGGCCTTCGTATTCCGTTGTTTCTTTTTCATAGTTTTTATATTTCTTATTTTCCTTCAGGGTTTTGCAGATGCCTACAGAACACTCAGTTAGTATTCTTAAGAGGTGTGGTGCCTCACACTTGGGTGTCCTTCGCATACAATATTTCATTTATTTAGCACAATTCACTGATTCATTTGATCATGTAATATTACAATAATAATGCAAAGAATTACATAATTATAGGTGTTATTACTTTATCAACTGTAGCAGCTTTATATCCACATTCTTTAAGGTACTGTATCTCTAACAATAGAAACTTACGTTAGCACAGTTTATGCGGACATTTTGAGTAAATGTTCAGTATATTTCCGTGAACTCCATTAAAAATTACAGGTATAATTGACAGTTGAATCATACCATTAACATATTTTTTGTGACAGTAAATTAATTGTAACCATAAGAATTAGCATGTTACTAATTGCAAGTTGGAAGAAATTATTCTGTCTATCAAATAAAACAAACCATAACATTTGCAAATGTTTTAAAAATGAGCAACACCTGAAGATTGTATTCTATTTCAGTCTGATACCAATGCTATTACCAAATTGAGTGAAAATAATGACCTGACCCTCAATCCAGTAAAGACCCAGCTCATTATACTCACTAGGAAATATAAACCTTTAATTACTGGTACCTTCTTTTAAATCAACCCCTTGAGTACAAATACTAATAATGTAAAAGACCTATAGGGATTTTATTTGATGATAATTTTTTTTCCCATCACTTCACTTTCTCCTTGAAAAGCTCTGACCATAGAATATTTTTTCTTATAAAATACATAGTCTATTTTGCTACAAATACAAACTCAATAGTTTGTCTTTTTTATTCTCTAATTAGGTCTAAAGTAGAATATGGATCTGTCATCTGGAACTGTATTTTCTTCTCTTATTATAGTTTTAAATTGGAACACATCCAAATGCATTTCGCACATAAATCATAAATAAAATATTGCTTTTGCTCCCAATAGACTGGAAAGTAAAATACTCATCTTAGATAATATTTTTATTCATAAAATTCTGTCTTATCAAACAACGAGCCCTCCTTGTCTTGAGAAGTTATGCCTCAAGATACTCTCACATGGAGTGAGGCCTAAAAGCACTTTTAGTTATTTAAAGACAATGGTATTACATAGATTAGTATGTAAATACAATAAGCTACACTGCCTTTTCAATTTTAACCATCTGGACCATAAAAAGATCTTACATGTATCAGTTCATAACTAATAATGTTTCTACACCATTTTCCCTGTTTGATTTTCCATGATGTGTGTATTGTTTATACCTGCATTTTAGATAAGGTCAACAGGCGTTTTTCAACTTATTTAGCCTGTATCTTCTGACATTGGTTTTTTATCTTTACTAGATAACGTTAGTGACTGCTTCCCCTCAGAAAGCACCCTGGAAGACTGGCCATCTGTGCTAGGAACTCTTCGGTGGGGACGATATTCTTGTGTAGCCAGTGTCAACCTTACATAAAAGGAAGGAATCAGTTTTTAGTTTTTTCATGTACTGTATATGTTTTTGTCTCTTATTGTATTTGTACTTATGTTCTGTTATGTTTTCGTTTCATGGTCTTGTACCGGATACAACATGCAAGGCCTTGGGCTGTTGTTGCCTTTGCCAAATTTAAAAATATGGTGCTAGAGGTCCTGGGTTTGAATCTTGTCTCAAGCATGGAGGTTGTGTTGTCTCTTTACCTCACTTCACCCTAATTGGCTTTTAAACCCTTGTTGTTAAGAGGAGTCCTCGACTGGCACATGGACGGCGTTGCAGTGTGTCATGTGTATATTCGTTTTTATGCAAAACCACTTAACTTATTCATATTATGTTTATCTATGAAAACAACACACACTTGAAACTATGCTTCTATGTTTTCAAAAATTCAGCACGTTTGTTAGAAACATGATTTTTGGGCCTCTCAAAATGGCTTAAAATAGGTTTTTTAGACTGCTGTAACTCCGAAAATATTACCTGAATTCATAAAGTGTAAAGCGAGAGGCACCCGTTGGTCTTCACTTCATACTATTCAAAAATAAAATGTTGTGGTCACTGCTTAAAGTCCTGTTGGAAAAATACTACAACAAAAACATTGCACGCCAGTTTGGCGTGCTGCGAATATAAGTGATATGCTTCTCGTCAAGTGTGGGACACTGGCTCTTATCGCTACGCTGTTTCTACGTGTCGAAGATGGAAATTCGACACCGTCGAATACTCCTTTTAAAGGGCTGTAAAACCACATCACCTCACGTTGACATTGAAAGAGTGTCTGTAAAGAAGCATTGGAAAAATGAAAAGTGTATTTGGCAGTGGGGGTTTTACCTGCTTTTTTTAGCCTATTTTTATTTAAAAGTATGTTTAATTTAATGAATATCAGTATCACGTTTTGTTTATTTACAACCATATAACACGAGAAAAGTGTACATGAAAAGTGTGTCATTTTAGCTCAGTGAAAACTAGTACTGTTGATGTCCTTATGACATCAATGAATGTGTTACTGCACATCTGTTGACACAAACTCTATAGCAATTTAAATTTAGTTAGTGAAATTGTGCAAAACCCAGTTGTTTATGTGGTAAGAACAGGTGTGGTGGAACTCCGGAGAGTTATAAATCATGTGTAAAGTAACTCCTTTGTACAGCAATACAAGTAAATTTACTCATAATACAATATTCACTGCAGCGCTGTGTGATGACACAAGATGGACTGCACATTTGTAATTTTTTACAAGATGATGCCAAAAACAGTCTGAATTTGCGACCAAATCTCGAAATCTGATCAAATTCACAGTGTTTTGCTGTTTTCATTATGCGGCCAACCCACCTGTGGAAACGGCTTAGCCAATAGACAAATTCAAGGAACCAAAGATTGGCCGATAATTTGAGAGATGGAGGGAGTCTTGAGAAATTCGTCAAGAGACGGCAGCACTGTAGGCTGCAGCTCTCTCTGCTAATCAAAAGAAATGTGACAATTATTTGGAGGAAAAATTGATTTTTAATAGAAAAATTAATCTGTTAAGTAATTTTCCTGACTCGCGCAACCAGTATGCCAGATCACCTCTCTGTAAGAACCAGGTTTGCTTAGTCATATTCAACCTATTAATATGGTAGGTTCTTTTTTTTTTATACATGCGAAATCTGTTTGGTTGACTTTTTAAAACAGAATTTATTGTTGTCGACAGGATTTGAAACAATAAAATGAATTTGTAGTGAGTCATCACTCCGGTAATTTTAATTAAACTGTCATAAACTTGAACCTATCACAAATATTTTGCAATGTGCAACAGCTACGTGCCGTCTTCACTCTTTTCTACTCAGTACTATACCAGTGAAATTTTCGTTAAAATAGCTGGAACAGCAACAGTGCATGCTTTAACAACGAGCAAATTTCCAAAGTTAGATCTTAAGTAACCAGGTTCATGAGATTTGATCAGTTTTTAAGTCTGTGTAAAAATTTAAAACATACTACAATAACTGGTAGGTGGCGGCATACGAAAACAACAGTCCAACTACTACATCATACGGGTGCTAGCCAATAAAAACATGTTTTTATTGTATACAGTGGCATTTGAAAATATGGCATTTTTAAAGGACAATAATTTGTAAATTAAAATGTTCACTGAATTGTTACTTTACGTGTTAGCATTTGGTGTGTAAATAGTACGGAAAAATCATGTAAATATATTAGTTATTTTTCTCGGTACTGTCCCCATGATTATTGCCCAGATAATTACAAAATATAGAGTTAATTTTATGGTGGCAATTACGTACTTCTCAAAAAACTTAAACTCTTTTAGATTGGTTTAATACCTTTTTGGCTCTGCGTGCAACATATAATGTACTTGTTAGTCGAAAGTTAACTGATGATCAAGAGGTCATAAGAGTGGATTTGTATTAATTTGTATGTATTGCACTTTCTTTGTAAAAATAAAGCTGCAATCATATTGTTAGAGAGTTATTATTCTTGTTGTTATTGTTATGGTTATTATTATTGTTGTTATTATTATTGTTGTTATTATATTTTTCCAGTTATTGAGGGATAAGACGAGTGCTGAGTTGTTTGCCAAAGAACTGAGAGAGAAGTTAGACTTAATTGAGAAAGAGCGACAAGAATCTCTTGTACAACTAGAAGTTTCACGTCGCGAGGTTTGTCAAGTTAGAAGTGCCAATAGCATGTTGAAGGCAGAGCTTGACCATGCTAAGGAAACTTTTATAAGTATGAATGACACTAAGGATGCTTTTAAGAAGCAGTTAACTCTGTTAGAAAACCAGAGTAAAGAATATTCTAATATTTTGGCAGAACGCGAAAAAGAAATCCAAGCGCTCAAAACGGTAAGTTTTTTAAGATCATCATATTATTTATTCATTACTGTGCAAAGAAAAATTAATTATTTTATGCAAACTTTTCAGCTATTATTGTAAGTCTACTAATAAAAGGCTAGCCTGGTATCATTTTTCTGCTAATTTGTGCAACACGTTAACGTTGCCACATCACTCATTTATCACACGCCGTGTTTACAGCACATTGCTAAATTTTTTTAAAAATATCTTTTAAGAAGTACTAAGTACAGTAGTAAACAGTTTATAAAAAAATTGCAGCAGTATAGATACACTCGGTTCTGCTACAACATTATTTAATTATATTGCCAGTGAAATGTGACTATATGCATTTAGAATTATTCATAACTTTTTTTACAGAAGTCTTTGTAGCGTGTTTTTATTTTAAAATAATTGTTGATATTGCATGTGTAGCGGAGGAGGTGACCTAACATTCTATGCTTGTCACCACACCAAAAATGTTACGGAGGAGGTGGCGCGGCAGTTCGTAATGATGATTATTAACACCGCTCACCACTAGCATGGGAAATCGCGAACAACGTCTAAGCATGTGTTAACTTGGTGGAATGGGCGAGGCCTGTGACCCGTGTGAGCCTTGGAAGTGTGCAGAGTGGGGATGAGCTGTGCAGAATAGAGAGAGAAGAATGTGCGCTAACAATGGTGCGCGGTAGCAGTTGTCTTGTGTGTCTCGCAGTGACCTAACGTGCACACGGGTCTTATCTGCCATAAAAAAGAGCGTCCCAATGAAGGAGGATGTACATAGTTATCTGGAGAGGACACCATATGTGGAAGGCGACAGTGCGAGGTGAAGCCGGGTATCAACGTATTCCCTGCTTCTTACACTGGAAGAAAACGAGAGTGGCCATAACTCGCCATCTTTACAAAACCACTCTACCATATAGTTTCCAATTTTTACTGATGAATCTTCAAACATTTCTGTCACTGATGCAGGTGTTATTTTTCAATATTTGTAAAAAGTTAATTTCAAAGTGTATATATAAACTAAACTGTTGCTAGTGATATTAACAAATGTGCAGTGGGAAAGTAGCACGTGGAAACTTTTTTGTTTGTAAAGTAAGATGAAGGGGGAGGGGTGGTTTCTACATATGAAATGAAATATAAAAGTCAATTTTATTTATATGGAACCCTTGAATGATTTCTCTACGCCTTTTTTCTTTTTGCTGCGAGTTGAAGTTCAACATTTTCAGTCGCTCACTGTAGCAGAAACCTTCCTAGCTGCATGTAATCAGTTTTATGTAATACACACATTACATGTTATGTTTTATTGCATACTTTTGTGATTATTGATGTTGATAACTACTATTTCTAACTAAACAGTAATCTGGCATTTGTAAATACTATGTAATTGATTCAGTTATATGAAAAACTATCTTTTTAAACTGCGTGACTATTTTAAACTGTCTAAAATATCATGCGGCAAGTTGGTTACTCAAATTGTTACATATGTCCAAAATTATACATGTACAGAATGTTTCTAAAACATAGGGGCTAACTTCTAGAGGCAATATCTAGTGAAAAATGAATTATATTTTATAATGAGACTAATAGTCACATGAAAATATTAAGGTAGATAACTATGCACCTTTGGAAATGAGGTATCTTCATTTCATTATTGTAAAATATCGACAACCACTAAAAAATAAACATTATTGTTTAGTATTTCCAATGAAGGGTAGCCATTTTAGAAACAGTTGCTTCAAAGTTGCAGATATTGTTATAATAAGGCACGCAGTATGCAAAACAACATTTCTAATTATTATTTTTCCCGATATTTTACACCATTAATTTCAAGGGAGCATATTTCCCTTAATATTTTCAAAGAATATATGTCTCATTAAACAATCAGCCCTTATTTTTTTTTTTTTTTTTTTTTTTTTTTTCGGAATCACGCCTTGAAGTTTGTCCCGAAGTTTTATAAGCATCCTGTGTGTGTCTCAATTTAGTCTACTGCATTATTGTAGTTTGGGTACAAACAACTTTGTTTAAATTTATGTTACGAGGGTTATTTAGTTACATTGTAAACATTGTTTCGCTCATGTCAAAATATTTTTGGAATGCTATCAAAGCTATCAATTTAAAGCTTCAAATACAGATGTTTACTAGTGAAACAACAGAAGTCAAATATTTGAAATGAGCATTGTTATTGTATAACAACACAGAAACAATTTTCACTGCAACCGTCATAAAAGTAGTGTTATGAGGTATTTTCAGTTAATTTTTTGTAAATTTTTCATAAGTAACTTTCAGAATTACAGTGTTTTTTTCTCTTTCTGAAAACTGGAAATTTTTTACTTATATTGTGCAATGGTATTATGGTATTAATGATATTTTTTGGCTTATATATTGAATTAATTGTGTTTTTCTTTTGATTATGTAATTTTTATGTTTACAAGGTTATTTGGAACTTTAATATGTTTTAATTTGTAATGCTGCCTCATATAAGATTTTATTAACTTAAATTGTATATTTTCAATATTTAAATATTTTATTTATTTTATTGTGGATACCCTAATTAACCTCTTTAACCTAGTTAAAGTTATGTATAAGTAATTTCAGTTGTTTATGTACTATTTAATATTAATGTTACTCCTATTTCTATGGAGAAAACTCAAAACCTCCTAGGCAACAATGCTTTAAGCTAGACCTTTAAACTATTATGTTGTAGTAATAGTTCCTTCTTTTCTATCTCCCCTTCGAACCAGCAAGATGTCTCGGCAGATTAGTCCGCAAGAACTTATCTTTATCTGCCGCCATCCTAATTTAGGAAGCTCCAGGGAGAGAGCTTAGGGTAGGAAATCAACCTACTGTAAGTTTGCCATTTAAGAAGAGGCAACTGGGCATGCAAAAATAAAACTGATTGGCTTCAACAACACATCTTTACTCCACGAATGTTACATTCGAACTGAACTAACATTGCTTCAGTCAAAAACACAAACGATACACTATGGCAGGATAGCCAACCTAAACAAAATAACCCAATTCACTGTATTGGCAACCTAAGACATTAAATATAACTGCTGTTCATACCAACATAACAAAATATGTTTTTCACACACAAACACCCACCGTTGAAAATATATTTCTTCATGAGTGTTCTTACAGGTTAGCATACCATCATTTTTTCAACGTCAAAAAGCATTTACCAATCATGGCACTGACTGGATTTATTTACTTGAACATACTCCATTGCGAAATAAATGACTGTCGAAAGGAAACTAAAAATAATACAAGAAAACATAAATAAGCAGAGTATGCTTTTGTCATCAGGATACGTACACAACATGAAATTCCAAAACTGGAATCTGGTCAGATAAAAACAAGGAACAAACAGAAAATAAAAGAAATAACAATATAAAAATAGCTAAGTTGACATGCGACACAACGATGAGACGAGACAAAAACACAAACAGAAATACAACAAAACAACGATGAGACTAAACAAAACACAAATATGTCGGACACAAACAGAAAAAACAACAAAAGACACAAATAACGAGACGAAACAAAACATAGTAGTTTTTTAGCAGTCAGTGTAAACGACGTTTCGGGAACTGGAATCTGTTCCCATCATCAGGTAGACACACAGGGTTCAGGAACACGAGTGCGACTGATGAGGAGACTGGAAAAACCATGGGTTTATATAGGTTAAAGCCCATTATCGTGCTCAGCCAATGGGAGACGAGCTGTCTCCTGATTGGTCACACAGCATGTGTTGGTTCTGATTGGTTGTGGTAGGTTGAGTGTTTGTTTTTATTTTGTGCTGTAAATTTGTTTCTCTTTTAATCAATGGGATCCACATATTTTTTTAATTCAATGCTCTGTTGACTGAAAATATTGTTATTGCTAATAATAAAGGCTGATTCTTTTATTTTTCATTTAATTTTGTCAGTTTCACGTGTAAGTGGTTTAGAGTCTTCCCAAAGGATTTTGTGGCTATTTTCCCATGCATGTTCGGCCAGTCTAGATTTTTGAGTTTCGTCTTTTTTGCAATTGTTTTTATGTTCTTTTATACGGGTTGATAGAGCTCTGCCAGTTTCACCAATGTACATATGGCCGCATTCACAGGGTATCTGATATACACAGTTGTGTGTTTGTAGTTTGTCTGTGGCTGGTTTCACCCTGGTAACCATACTTTTAATGGTTGCTTTTGATCGGAATGCTGTTCAAAGTCCGTATTTGTTTTCTAGACGTCTTATTTTTTCCGAAAGGCCTCGAACATACGGAATAACTAGGGTTCCTGATGGTTTTTCTGTTTCTGTGGACTTAAGTGTTCTGTTAGGTTTCATGTGCTGTTTGATGGTGTTTGTTGGGTAACCATTGGCTGTGAGTTCTTTTCTTATTTGGTTGTGTTCTTCAGCTACGGATTTCTTGTTGGAACAAAT
>PNEQ01002361.1:3104-29593 GCA_003012365.1 Medauroidea extradentata
TTTTTTTTTTTTTTTTTTTTTTTTTTTTTTTTTTTTTTTTTTTTTTTTTTTTTTTTTTTTTTTTTTTTTTTTTTTTTTTTTTTTTTTTTTTTTTTTTTTTTTTTTTTTTTTTTTTTTTTTTTTTTTTTTTTTTTTTTTTTTTTTTTTTTTTTTTTTTTTTTTTTTTTTTTGTTTTAGATTAATGAAGACACGTTTCAACCAATGGTGACTAATAAAATATTTTAGCAAGGAATGATGGTAGTTAAATGTTATCTTCGTGCGTAAAATGTATAACTTTATATTATATAATTTATATGACTTGTCAAATACATTTGTACCATTATGCACGAAAAAAAGATTATACACGAATGCAATAAAACAAACAAAAACTTCACAGAAACATTGGTACTGATTGGCGGACTGTGGCGGCATTTGTGTAGCTTCTGCCACGCCATTGTGGTGTCGGCATTAGGCGGCATAATAATTTGCAAGTTATCTCATTCAGACGTAACAGGTTTCCAAGCCACCTAACAAACATTAAAATACAAGGAAATTAACCTGTGGAGTAGTAGGACGCTTCGAGCAATTGGCGCCGTGGCTTAGTTGGTTAAAGCGCCTGTCTAGTAAACAGGAGATCGAGGGTTCGAATCCCCCCGGTGCCTTGTAGGACCTAAACTTTTTACAACACACTCATCCATCGATCATGCCAAGAATATGTAAGTGATCATAAAATTGAGAGTGTTGTTTCGCCTAACTGCTGGTAAAATTCAAAAGTTTTTAAGGTAACTCAGGGCAATATGCAATATCTAAGGAATTTGAAAGTCATAATGTTTGAATGTATCGTGTAAAAATTATTACGATAGGGGATAATTTTCGCTGTACAGTAAGGAACTATAAGTGTTTAAAAAACCAGATTAAATAATAATTAAATAAACGTAAAAACCTGTATGACTGGCAGCTTCCTCCGTTGGCATCTCCCCCGAGTTACCTTATTGTACTGAACGTTTTGTATTTGTAGAAGTTACATTTTTACATCGTAAAGTTATCGCAATATGAAACCTTAATTTACTATTTTACCGTTTTCGATATGAACTCATAGTAACAACTAACTAACTCGTCTATAAAAATAAAAACGTACCGAGGACTTTGACTGAAGGGCGTGGATACCTGTTTAAAATGAAGGTCACGAGAAGGTATTTATATAATACGGTTTCAGACTTTCTGATTTGAGAACTCGTCTAAAGGCAAGTAACATTTAAATCATGGTTGCAAAATACTTAGTTTCAATTGTTTAGCACGGCCAGATATGATTCCGAAGTTTTTTTTTGTGAACATCCATTAAATTTGATTTACCATGCTAGAGAATTAAATGTGTTTATTTCAAAATTTTTTGCTTTAAAATTTCAACATGAGTTCTTCTTAACAAGTTTTTTTATTATAGTACGTAGATAGGTAAGCTACTTAATTTTCACTGTTTGCATGGAGTATTGTAAATACTTATATTTTGAGTCAATTTCATACAGAAAATCATAAATATTTTTTACAATGTAGTTCAGGGTCGCAGTAGCCCTAGTTACCGAAAAAAAGGGGAAGAGGGATGATGCGAACATAATGTAAATGTTGTTTTAGTTTTCAAGGGTGCAACAACGTAATTCCCCAGAGGGGAAGGGGAATCAAAAGTAATACAAATGCTGATATTTCTTTCATCGGTAGGGAGGTATAACGACCGCCATATTGGATAATGGAGTTTTGCTTTGTAAAATGACTTTAAATTACATTGCTCCACATGTAAAATTATTGCGTGTGGACAAGTAGAATACTTAATACTTTTCTCTTTGCAGTGCTTTTTTTAATATTTTTATTTGCAGAATCTATGAAAGTCATAATTATATTTTCCAGATTCTTTTCCACATGTGGCAAACGGAGTATTAGAAAAATGACTACAATTTTTCAAAATTTGCAAAAAAAGACTTTTTTTTTACACACTGTCAGACAATACAAACATTAAAAAACTGAAATGCAAACATGAAACACATTCTCATTTGGTTGGAGGATTAGGAAACAATGCATTAATAGACTCCAGTTCTTATCAGTAAAGTTACTTACGTATGAACATTTTAAAGCAAAGCAAATGAATCATGTGGCGAATATGAGAAAGTAATATTATATAACCATTATATACAACTTACTACTACGACAGAAGCTTTTTAATGCATTCCTTAACTAATCATAAATACCAACAATTTAAAGCGCCATTCTTTAAACTGTACAAAATATTTAGAAAAATTAATTTTTTTTACTGAGACAAGTTTTTGTAAAATTAAAATCATGTTAATTTACATTTAAATTTTATTCTATTCAACGAATAAATATAATAGAATGTTATATAGCCATATTTATTGTTACGACGTATATTTGGTCAACAAGAAACAGTACAGTCACAATTTCCTTTATCTGTACTAAAACAAAACTTCGTCAAACTGTTGCACACGATAGATATTTCTATTTACAAACTCTGACATAAAACCTTTGGTGTCAATTGCACACACCGTTTTGTGAGAACAATTTAATATGCACAAATGCTATAGTCACTCTTGAAACGTTGTAGCTCGCAAATGATTCTTTAGTCTCCGAAGCATTAAATATGATCGTACAGAGTTAGCAAATGTGACAGGAAAAACCGGGAGTAAACGAATTAATTCATGATTATCTGCGAACATACAACGTGCTTCGCGTTGCATTTCTTTAAACTTGATGGTATATATCTGCTACAGCGCTGAGACTGGAGATGAAGTTCCATTAACATTTCCAGCTGTCAACTTAATATGAGAATGTCCAAATTATGTTCACTCAGAGCCACACTGATTTCACGTCATTCTGAAAGACGTTTAAGGAGTTTCTTTTTAAAAGCACAGTACTTGTCAACCCTAGTTTGTTCGAACCTGTCTCAACTTCTCCAATCACACAATCCAGAAATTTTGACTACATTTTTCTATACATTTGCTTTACTGTAACCAATGGTGGGCTTCTAAACGATTTTAAGTATGCTGGATGCGTTTTGATAAGTATGCTAGTGTCATGAAAGTGCACGAGGTATGAGGTCCAAGTAATTCATTTTGACTCCACACTGGTTCACAGTTCTTAGAATTTATCTTCAGAACGTTTCACTTTCAGAAATTGCAATGTTGCAAACACAGTTTCTTTTGCACCACATACAATTTGTGTTTTGTATTCAACCCTCAGTTTCTTTTTGTCGTCAGAAACAGAAAATCATACAAAGAGCATGAAGATTTTTCTGCTTAGGAAAGCTGGGCAAGCAATCCCCAAGCTTTAGTGGAAGGTTCTTCTTTACTACCTTCGATTTCTCCCAGAAACTGTAACACGACTGGATAAGATTCAATGTCAGCAGTAAAAGCTTTGACAAGAACAGTAAAGCTTGTAGGGTAGATTGTTCTAGACCTGATTTATTTGATATTCACGGTCACTCGATAAAGTTGAAAATGTGTGTTGAATACCAATAACCAGCACACCAATACCATTCACATATTATGATACATCTTGTATTTTATAACCTGCTTGGCTGTATCCTGAGGAGCTAAATTCTAAGAGCGAGTTGATCAATGTATTCAGGTTGCTCTTTTCGCACTCTCACATTCACACCTTCGATATGCTCAGGTAGGTTTGAACTGCCATAATAGCATAAGAAGTAGGAAACAGTTGCCAACTTGTTGCTGAGTAACACAAAGTCATGCACATCAAAATATAGGTCCTGTGTTTAAAATATGGAAAGAAACACGATCGTACTCATCAAGTACAGAGTACCTGAACATTTGTTTTGATGAAGGTGAGAACATGTGCTTTCGCGCTTGTGAGCGTACACCAAACTACGTTCATCCTATAAAATTGTGCACTGCATGCTACAGAATATTTGTAGTGCTTACGAAAACAGTACGTCCTTTGCTCCTATTTGCCCCTGCGTCAAAGTGTTCAGAAGTGGTTGGGCAACCCCCTGTTGTTGAGCACCTGTAATGATAAATTACTTTCACAATCTTTCTATGCCACTTCTTACTAAATTTTATATTACGAAATCACTCGTTTTTTATACCACTTTCAGGTAGCCATAAGCATACATAACCAACTCTATATGTCAGGTCGGACACTTTTCATCGTTATATTGAGAGAGCAGAGTAGATTATTTGAAGAATGTATCAGCATCTGGATTATTGGTTAGATGTGTATTTCAATCAGTAGTTAAATCACCTTACAAACAATAGTATTTTAATAAGTAAGGGATCACCTGTCGGAATTCTACTGAATAACTACACGTGAATATGATTACAATGAACTGGCGTATATTGATGCATATACCTTACCTATCGTACTTAGAAAACTGTTACAAGGTTTTGCGAAAGCACGCTACAAGGAGAAGAAATGCAGTACTTACCTTGAAAGCTCTGGATAGCTTTAGATATAACAAACGATGTTATTTGACTGTATGTGCGTGGTGCTATTAATTCACATGCAGATACTATGTTGCGGTCGTCTGTGAACAGACCTGGTGCTGTTTGCAAGCACGTAGATTGTGAACGAACAGCTGCAATCTGGCAGCTAAGGTTTGCAGTATGCTAATGTGCTGCTAATCTTGCGACGTGAGAGGTTTTAGCAATTCTGTGGCAAACAGCTGCAAACAGGCGTACCACTCGGTCGTGATTACTGAGGCATAAAACGTTCTTGCGATTGCAGACAGTGACATTTTGAAAAGGTGAACCAGAAGTAGTAAGATAACGCATGAGGAGAGAGTGACTATGAAACAAATATCTTTTTGTCCTTCCTTTTACTTCCACGATGGGAGGATGTAAGGTAAGGCAATTCGGCATTACGTATCGTCTACAGCGAGGTCATTCGAGACGGTGACTTGATACTATGACAGAAGCTGGGAGAGGAGTCGACCAAAGGCATTTATTAAGTAACCATCCCAGCATTCGCCTGGAGCGATTAATCCTGGAATACCGAAATTGGAATGGCTGGAGCCGGGGATCAAACCCGGGTCCTTCCTGATTGACGATGGGAGGAGCAAGAATCATACCGAGCAACTGAGCATACTGACTGCAGCTTGACTAATATGAAAATGAATTACATTTACCTCCCAGGCTTCTAATGTACCCATTATTCTGAAATCAAAATGGCGCGACATGAGCGACACGAAGGTCGAGATGCGATACTAACAATTCTTATTATTGCGAACGCAAGTTTGGCTTCCGAGTGACAAATACAAAAAAGAAAAAAGAGACGTGTAAAGCTTGTTGCCACTTAATACTAACCTCTAGTACGACAGCCAAAATAAATTATTTTTAATTATTTAATTTTTTTATTTATTTGTAATATATATTAAATATCCGCTAGTGTTCCAAAAAAATTGAAGATAGGCGCACAATTACACGTTTTCCTGAAAAGATTACGAATTGCTTATGACAGCCAACAAAAATTCCTCTTTAAATAAGTACATACACTTTACTATCAACTAAGCAGTTTCACCAATATGCGTGCGCTAAATTAAATCCCGACTTGAATAAAATCGACGTAATTTATATTTTTAATTCGCGTCGCGTCCGCAATTTTTGTCGAGCGAATGTCGCAGAAATCTCGGTGCTGAATAGTAGACGTCCTTTGTTTCTCGTGTTTCAGTGGTCATGTCGCTTCTGTCACGCCATTGTGTTACTGACATTATCATTGGCCCAGTCAAATGGTGACTCACCAAAAACGGAATAGAAGCGTCAGAAATGAATACATTGCATTGAAACCAATCAGTAATTTTTACCCACGAAAAACATCACCCTTTATCTCTCTATATTAAAAAAATAAATGCCCCACTCATTCATTCAGTCATGAACGCAACAGACCAACCCGTTGGACCTAGAAACGTGAAATTGCCAGCGTAGCCTCCCATTACGAAAATCGAAAATTAAAGGGGTGAAAAGAGGAAAAACGTGTTTTCGCGAAATCTTCAATAACTCTCGAACCAGATGATATATTGTCAATTTAATTCACTTCAAAACATTGCTTAAGCAAACGCATATTTCACAATATTTCGATTTTTCCAAATTCTGAAATTAAGGGGGTGAACAACCGTTAAATGTGATTCCAATAAATCCGCGATTTCTCTTAAACCACTTAAAATATCGAGGTGATATTTGCATCAGAATGGTGCTCGTGTAAATGTCTAAAAAGTATTTTGAATTTTCAAAATTCGTTCTTGAAAGCCTATAAAAATAATGAATCGTGTTTTCAATTAATCAGCTGTATCTCCTGAACCATTTGAGATATCGAGATTGTTTTTGCTTTAAAATGAAACTTACGTAAATACCTAAAATGCACATGATTTTTTCTTTAAAGTTTGCTTTCATAAACATATACAAAACCAATTTAAGGTAATTCGCAAATTAAAGATATACAGAGTGAGTGGAGAGATTTTGGTCAGCGCTTAACATCGAGGTCATTAATGCTGGTGGTGTTGACATGTTGTGAGTATGGAGCAGCACCGGAATGAAGGAGCAAGGGAAACGGGAGATCCCCGAGAAAACCAGCCGACCAGCGGCATCGTCCGGCACGATTCCCACACGCGGAAATCCGGAGATCCACCCCGCCGGGATTCGAACCCGGATCACCTTCGTGGGATCTTTCGACCACCGCGGCGCGATATACAGAGAAGATATAGTAACACCATCAATTAATACGTAATTACAAGTTTGTTACTCTTTTCTATATTACACGCGGGCGAAGCCGCAACGGGACAGCTAGTTATGCTATAAAATAAAATTCACACGTTAACGTCTTACGGAGGTTATCAGTCGGCGAGAATATTGCACGCCAGTTAAGTGACTTGCGCCTAGAGACTATTGTGTGGCGTTATGAGCGTATTGGATCACCCTTATCACTTTTAACAGCTCCAGAACTCAAACATGTAAAGTACGTCCATGCAAGTGTGTGTGTGTGGTTGTGTAGGCGTTGTTTGCCAAACAAAATGTACTGTACGCTAATAACGACGGTAAATCTTAATATGGGTAGCATAAGAAAGAAAAACAGAGTTGCAAATATTTTCATTGATTGAAGTTCCGTGGCAGCTAAAGCAATTCGTTCAGCATTCGAATTTATTTCACATTTGCTCTTTGTGCTCCGGAATCAACTGAGCTGCTGTTGCGCAGCCCCTCTGAGCCTTCATTGTGTGCCGACATGACCGCAGCGCAGTAACATTCCTGGTTCTTTCTGCCCGTCACTCGACCGACAATGATCATTCAATGCAAATGGAAACACCAGGCAGAGACATTCCATCGCCATGAAACATTGAAAAAAAGTAGTTAACAACTTTTCCAACAGCAATACCAAGGTCTACCTGTTTCTTTTTGTGCTACCAGACTTCCCACATTACCCAGGGAACAAGAAGAAGAGGAAAGGAACTAAGTACGAGATGTTGAGTATTAGCCGACATATTAAATAGACTAGATTCAGTTTCTTGGACATTCTCCATTGCGATTCAGATGACTGTCAAAGAAAACTAAAGATAATTGAAAATCATTAACAAGCGGAGTATGGTTTAGTCAAATAGATACGCACGCAACAAAAAATTTCATAAACGGAATCTGGTCAAATAATTTCAAGAACAAACAGATAAGACAAACTCAGACATTTCCAAGGCAGACGACCCAGTCTTGAGGTCTGCTTTGGCAAAGGGACAAACAGATAAATTACATGACCCACGAAATTAAATAACATTACGACACAAAGATGAGACGAAACAAAAACACAGTAGTTATTTGACACGAACAGGAAAAAAAACAACAAGTGACACAACGATGAGACGAAACAAAACACAGCAGTTTTCCAAACAGACAGTATAGCAACGTTTCGGGAACTGGAATCTGTACCCATCGTCAGGCAGAGATACACAGGATCCAGGAACACGAGTGCAACTGAATCGTCTCATCGTTGTGGCACATGTTTGTTTTTCTGTTCGTGTCTGATATATAACTGGTTTTGTTCCGTCTCATCATTGTGTCGTAATTGTATTTTATTTTGTTGGTCACAAATTTTATCTGTTCGTCCCTTTGCCAAAGCAGACCGCAAACCTGGGTTATCTGCCTCGGTGATGCCTGGGTTTTCCTTTTGAATTTTATTTATTATCTGTCTGTCGTTAGTTTTATCTAACCCGATTCTATTTGTGGAATTTAATGTTGTGTGTGTATCATGTACGCTAAAGCATACTCTGCTTATTTTGTTTATCTGCTCTGTTTAGTTTTCTATGTCAGTCATGTATATCGCAATTGAGTATGTCCAAAAAAAATTATTCTAGTGCACTCCCATTGCACAGTTCTTTCAAAGATCATAGACATAAGTTACTATATTTTTAGTTTTTTTTCCTGAGAAGAAAACTGTAAAATTTGCTATAATAGCGTGAATTCCATTACTTACTCTACAGTACAAGCTTCGCATACGAACTTCTAACGTGCAGTATATGCAGGATGTCCCTAAATAACGTTTAAAGCTCTTCGTCACGTTGCAGAATAAAAAGAAAAAAAACAGAAACAAACGTCTTGATTAAAATAAGATAGTACCGTAAAGTTGCGTTACTTTCAACAATTTCGGGGCACCTTCGCACCACACACAGAAAAAACGGGTTTGTTGTGCCTAGAAAATATTTTTTAAATATGGACCTCCCCAAAATTTTGTGTAGTGGTTACAAAATTGTTTTGTAGTCAATGCAAAACTTTAATGCGGGCAGCAAAACTTTTTTTTTTGTGGTCACCACAAAAAAAAAAATTGGTAAGGTCTATAATGACAAAATATTTTGTGGTGATCAATAAGTTTCTTTTCGGTGCAAGTGTTTGCTTTAAGTAAAGGTTTACAGACTCGTAAATTTGTGAAGATTTTAGCACTCACCAATTTACAAATGTGCAGTACTTTAGATATAAGAATATCTTGAAATTTTCATATCAAATGACGTTAATCAGGAGGTGCATTATCTACGGGGGTTCAAAATATCCTACCACTACGGAGTTTTCAATAGGTAATTTATTTTGTATTTTTCGGCATTATGTTATTTTTATAAGATAAGGTGAGTTTTATGTCATGTCGACAATGGGGTCATAGAGACGGCGACACACAACTCACAATAACAGGAACTTGGAGAGGAACCGTCCGTGATCTTTTGTTAAGGGCGTTCCCGTGGCAAAAAATAAAATTTTTATATTTGCTTGGCATAGTGTTAGTTTCATAGACGTTACTTGTGACTGTATTTTCCACTTGTAGAAATTTTTAGCTCTCATAATTTGCCCATGGCGGCACGTCAAAGTCAGAATGTACACGTTACAGGAATATAGGTTAAACAAAAACCAAGTGACTTGCTCGAATGAAGTGATTTACACTGAAATTAATATAATGGTCACTATGCTAAACAATTTAAAAACACTGAAAAAAGGCATATTGTTTTTTTTTATAAATTATCATAAATGAGGAAAATTTCGTCATTTTCGGATTTTTTATAAAGTACAAAGGAATTCCATTCTGTATTTTAAAATCTTTTAGCATAGTGCCCATTATATTTAATTTCAGTGTAAATTATTTTATTCGAGTCAGTCACTTGGTTTTTGTTAAACCTATGTTTCTGTAACTTGCAAATTGTGAATTTGACTTGCCGCTATGAGAAAACTATGAGAGCTAAAACATTTCTACAAGTGGAATATGTAGTTACAAGTAACGTCTATAAAACTAACAAGCAAATATAAAAATTTTAATTTTTGCCACGCGAACGCCCTTAAGGAAATATCCCGATTCTCACTTGGAGTGATTTCGGTAAAATACGGAAACTGAAATCAGAATGGATGGAGTCTGGGATCAAACCCGGATTCTCCATAGTGCGAGAAACACGTGTTACAGTTGGGCTACCTCGTTAGTCGAAATGTCCACAATTTTGTCTGTTGAATGTATGCAGCTACGTCTCTCAAACTTATTTCCTTCCACAGCAAGGTGATCTGGATGCGTTCCTCTTTGCTCAAATCCATCTTTTATTGGTCAGTCTACAACAAACAAACAAACAAAAATCGTTTCCCCTTTGTTTCCTGAGTTATGACAACCTGTAGTTGTATCACTTGCTACTACGCGTAAACTACGAGTGCAGTATAAATACGATTTGACGTACCCTTATAAAAAAGCTATAGGAATTTTAGAAATTGAAAGTCATAATTACTGTCTACAAACAGAAAATTATTCAGTATGAATACCACATTATGAATTTTTGCTTCCTACGAGTTATAAGATGGAGGAACACCTACATTTTCTTTTTCTAGACACATTATATGTATACACCGATGGATGAGTGTGTTGTAAAAATTTTAGCTCCCACAAGGCACCGGAGGGATTCGAACCCTCGATCTCCTGTTTACTAGACAGGCGCTTTAACCAACTAAGCCACGGCGCCAGTTGCGATCAATGCGCTACTCCACATGTTGCTTTCTACACATGTTGTTTGCTTAGGTGGCGTGTAAACTTCGACATAGCCGTTTTCCTTTCATCTACTGAACATACGTGAAACAGCTGTGTTGTTCTAGCATATCTCTCGACGTTATTCATTTGCAAGGATAGCACATTAATCTGCCTTAAGGCTGTTCAATTGAAAAATTGAATTTGGTAGACGTTAGTACATTCTTCTCGTGTAATTTTTTTTAGCATGCATAGTGTACTCATAACGACATTTCAAAAGTCATTAATTTTAATGTGACTGGAGCGCACACCTATCGGACGTACTGAGATGAAATTATTAACTCTAAATTTTCGTAGATGTTACAACTACGTGATAAAAGCTACAAGAACATAAACAAAACAAGTTTTGAATTAAAAAAAAATTAATGTAAAGGATTTATGTGTAAAACAATAGTGACAAACTTTGGTGCACTATAAAAAAAACATTTTATGTCGATCAAACTAGTTTATAGCAAATAGCGGCATTCGTACTGATTTGACGACTACTACTACACTATGTTTATAGCTATGTGAATTGTCGACTTGTGGCGTATGTCCTTACGACGCTACGAGCTGTGATGACGAGGTGTCGAGTTGCTGATAGTAGCGTGACCTTGTACTATAAACTCCCTTAGTTGGATGAATAAAAAACATGAGTGCGGTTCGTTATTTAAGGGGTATGGTGCACGCTGAAAATCAGTCATGTGTGGGAATAAGCCGCAAATAGGCTTAAACCGTCCACAAACGCGTACTTGTATGCTATCAGCGCGCAGTTAGATCGTATATAACGCAGGGAGTCGCTTATCGGCAGTCAGTTGGCCGCGAGCCTTAGTAGAGCGAGGGTGCGCTTCACTTCGCTGTGCGCTATGACATCTAGCGGCCACCGCCTGAACCACCTTAAATGTAGCTTTTTCTCTTGGTCTTCTCTGCTTCGCCCTTCTCATCGCTCGGACTCTCCCTACTAAACAAACGGCGGGGGGAGGGGGGAAAGAGGCGAAGAGTGTGGGTAGGTACGACAGGCGACTGGAACACTCAATCGTCAATTAAATCTGTCAACTATTCATCAAAATTCGATGAGATTTTTTGCCGAGTAGATATTCTACCATCGGACGTTTATTTATATAGCACTTTGCGGTAGTATTCTTTACCTTCGCGTAAAACATTAAAAACAGTTTTTAAAAAAATAAGGGCTTGAAATCATACAATCTTCAAAAATTGGAAACGGTAAATGTTAATAATTTTAACAAGTATGAGAATTTCTAGGCCTCTGTAGTAACCGAATTTAAAAAATTTGAAAATAATTTTACTATTCGAAAATCTCTGCGCGAGGTGTTTACGAATGTTGAGTATTTTTGATATTCGGTTATTTTAGAGATCTAGATATTATCATATTAAATATGATACAAATGACAGTATTCCGTTTTTGTAGATTTAATGATTTAAAGCCCTTATTATTTAAAAAATAGTCATTAATTTTTTACTCGAAAGTAAATCATACTGTATATATAAACAAATGTCCGCAGATAAAAATATACACTTGGCTAAAAATTCTCATCGAATTTTGATGATTTTATTGACAATTAAGTATTCCAGTCGTTGCTCGACACCGTACCTTTACATACCCCTTAAGGTGGGGCATTACAAGGCAATTTTGAATTACTGTTTTTTTTTTTTTGTATTTAGTGGCTGTTTAGAAAGAAGTATTTAAAATTTATTATTATTGCGTTCTAGTTAAGCCACATTGTCTTGCTATAAACTCCTGAATCCATAACACCTGACCAATACTGATGGAGTAATTAATAATATAATATTTTTTAATAATAAATAATTGGTGACTTATACTTATGACATTTGTGTAATAATAACGCGCTAAAATAATATTTTCTAGTTATTTCATCTAAAAAATTGTTACGATTTATTAATGAAACCTCGGTTTATTAAGTTTCAATGTAACTATAAAAGATGAAAAAGTGTAGAATCAACAGTATAATAACGTTCATCGTCTTAATTTTAGACACATTTCTTACAGCTATATGAAAATTAATTATTGTGTTACTCGAATTTAAAAAGTAAGTTTAGAATTTATTGGTTTGTGGACATACGCCATTGCTCATGTTTTGTTGATAAAACATGTGTTGAATGACACAGTACGAAAACGAACCAGAAATAACAAATACAAAACACACACAAAAATAAAAAAAGCAATGAGTGTTTTATATTTGTTTTTTCTTGTTCGTTTTCGTACTGTGTCATTCAACACAGATTTGATCAGCAAAACATGAGCAACGGCGTATGTCCACAAACCAATAAATTCTAATTGCAAACTCTCATCGCAACAAACATTTAAAAATCTAAAAAGTAAGTTTATATATATACACACATATGTACACACACATTCATTGTTAAGTTCCACATCAGTTCACATTTTTCTTGAAATCATAAAAATTCTACTAATAAATTTCTTTAGAGTACGGCGCACCTTTAATGCCGAATCGGGTTTCAAAGTTAAAGTATTTAATTATTCATTGAAATGTACTTTTTTACACGAATGTTATGTGTAACGTATGACGTCTTTAAGAATCATATGATCTGCTGACGAACATTACAATGTAATTATTACAACATTCAAATGTTTATGACAAAAATATAATATATGTTGAATTCACGTAATCGACCTAATTTGTTTTTTGTAAATTGTGTCGCTTATTTCGTCACATTATTATTGAACTACTTGTGGAAATAACACGTATGCTAAAAGTAGGAAATTTTTTTCTTGTTAATTAACGCTGTAAACAATCTAACTCATGTCTCCGTAGTCTGATGTAGTTCTTACGGCGCATGTGTTACCAAATAATTATAATTAGGTCCGCATGTCACAATGTTCATCTGTGCAAACAGTGCCAGCTATCGAGCTAAGAGTAAACATGAAACGACATACAGACGACGTAAATTTTCCACCATACAGATATCATTTTAGTTTTTATTTCATATATCTTCTGCTATGGGTTTTTACTTTGGAAAAAAAGGCGAGGGGGGGGGTCGATGTGTATGTTTTCAATAAATGAATGTTTGTGTAAATGTTGATGAGTAAAACAATTTAAATATCAACATGAAGAAACCAGTACTAACAGGATGTAAGAATTTTCGGAATTTATTACCGTTGAAATATCGTGGGGTTGGTGGAGAAACTCACTAAAACAAATTTTGCCTACTTTGGGAAAGCGATAATTAAGTTGCGATTTCATTGGTGCGATTAATGACAACAACTTTGACTAATCTTTATTCAAATCAATACAATTTAGTTAGTTTTCCTTATGTTCATCATAATTTCACTTTTACATTAAACCAGTCATCAACAAATCTAGAAATTGACTAAGTGAGTTTCTCCGCCAAGCCCATGATATTTTCTAAGACTTTTACGATTGCAGTAAGCGTAAACATCTTTACGATTAAAAAAAATTGCGAACATAAAGTAAGAAGTCTTTCTTGGAAATTGTTCTTCGTTGTGTATATTTTGTAGGTTTGTTTAATATACAAGACGTTTTGTACGATAATGACTAACTACAAAGTGCGTAATAATTTGTAATAGGTAATTATGGAAAGTTTTCATTTAGTTATTGAAAATCGCCAATTAGAAAACGGCAGGGCTAGTACGGATACCATCTTTCTTTGGTGAAACCTTACCTGTAAAGTACACGCTTCGTGTAAGACAAGCACGCAAAAGCGTTGATCTTGCAGGCGAAGATTTACCACTGAGGTTCCCTCAACTTTAACATCTGATAATTCATGAGCGTGGAGCCGAGCTGCTTCGTGCAGACTTTGCGAGGCAGTTTCGAACAAATTAATGGCGCTGGCTTTTCCTCGGGTGTGGATGGTGCGAAGCTGCTTGTTTTACTGTTCACGTTAAGTAGAAGGTGCGTTGTTACAGCAAGAGGTGGCGGGAGAGGGGTGGTTGGACGAGCAGACTCCCGAACAACTTGACGGCATCGGCCACGTCGTTTACGAAATTGAGATGACTTATTTGCAAATAAGTGCCCGATAAATTACGTCCTGGCTCTTCCCCTGGGCGTTATTCGGACGCACCTCCAGCCCCGGGTAGTCGACATTATTTTTTTGTTGCCTACGTGTAAAAACAGGTTTCTTTTCACTTATCGACCGGCTCTGAACACGCAAATACAAGCGAAGATAAAGCACGAACGTCGTTTTTGATATTAAACTTCGTCTTCGGGCATTTGCGAAGTCTACAGTAATTGCGCTAACAAGAACTTACATTTATTTTGATTGATTCCTAACATTACGTGCCTTGTTAAGGTCATACGCTGTAAAAAACTTCTTGAACTTTAATGTAAGGTATTAACCCATCATACCTTAAATATGGGACACTTATCTTACTTCATTCAGCTCGTAAAGACAGAAAATGTCAAGCACAGTTAAAAATGGCAACACTAGTATACATTAATCTATGTCCTAAAATTGTAAGAATGGTACTGTTTATGTATAGGGGAAAAATTTTTACCATAATGTCTTATCACAGCTACTCACCGGTATGGTAAGTTAATAAATAATTTCTTATGGCGTACGTTCTATGTTTAATTCTCTCTCGGCTCGTGATTTTTCATAATAACGTTCTCACTAATAAAGACACTCACGTTTCTTTAACGAGTCTCATTTTCTTAATTGATCAGCCAGTTCTGCGCTAACGACAGTCATGGATTCAAATCTCCGTCGGTTATACATTTTTTACATTAGAATTACCCTTGGATTTAGAGTATGTTATATTGAATATCAAAATTTTTCCTCTTGCTTTTGTCTAGCAATTTTCTCTTTCAAGTAAGTGGAATTTTTTATAGCACTCAAGACAGTGTTATTCGTGTTGGTAGGAACTGGAAAATTGCGTGGATTCAATGTCCTGCAGGCCAGAATCCATTGTACTATGCATATTTAAGCCCCGACTATTTGTCTACTAGCTGATACTCAGTGGAACAGCAAACAATGAACGAATAGACGGGCCTTGAGTATGCATAGTACCACGGTCGTAGAAGAACAGGTCTGGACACTCGCCTGGATATTTGACCCCCTTGTTGTTTGGCTACAGTTCACCAAGTTACCGAGAATATTGTGTTTTATTGGCGCTGATGTTACGGCGGTCGGACTAAACTCCGCCCACTTCCTTTCCGCTAAGATAAACAATTTATCAAAACGAATTTTTTATCAATTTATGAAATACTTTCTTCGCTCACAAATTTAAGAAAAGGCTCCAGCAATCTTTATTTACTTTATAAATTTAACAATGGAAAAAAGTGGACGGAGTTTGAGTCCGACCGCCCGGAAAACAGCGCCAAAAAGTACGGCATTCTCGGTGACTTGACGAACTGCAGCCAAACAACAAGGGGGTCAAGCAAAATACATTGGTAGATAGGCGAGTGTCCAGACCTGTTCTTCTACGACCGTGCATAGTATAATGGATTCTAGTCTGCAGGACATTGAATTCGCGCAATTTTCCAGTCCCTAGTATTGGTATAGTTGCATATTTAAGATTGACAAAAATACACAACTGAATCTAGTGAAAAATGTGCTTTTAACGAAAGTTTCTTCTGATAGTCTAAGATGAGTTCCGGAAAGCACCAATCATCAACTTTCCTTTCCGTTAAAAAGTTTCACAACTAAACGTGCAAAATTTTACCTCTGGATGTCGTAAGCAACGTAGTTTATTTTCAAATCAGCAAAAATTTGCAGTTGTTTGTCAGTTTCAACAGTAAAATATTTATGTTCCAGAGGCTGTTTCACCTCTTTTATTGATTTATTCATTTTTGTATAAGAAATGAGGGTGGGACGAATCACCGGCAATGTTTCTTAATATAAACATTACGTATTACGATTAGGTGTGGATTATTCGACGAACTTTATGCTATGAGTTATCTCTTCTTTATTACACTAACAATTATTATCATAAAATCTAAGTTAGCTTAATTATGCCATTCTTATGCTTTAATATTATTTCCAATACAACGTGCGTAATGAAATGGACAGTTGTTATTTACGTCCCTACTGGAATATTTTCAAATAAACCTTGATAATTTTTTAATAAGGAAGAAATTTGTAAAATTGCAGCGTAATTGACGACACAGCCTCTTGATTTCTTTTATGAGCCGAAGTATGTCAGTAATGATCCAGCTGGGATGCGATGTGGTAGTGAACAGATGTTTTGGTGAATGCTTAAGGTCACTTCTGGTAGTTTTAAAGTGATTTGGAAATATACATTTTTTAAACCATCATAATTTTCGCGGCAGTTGACGACAATAGAAAATATACAATCGTTTTTGTACAGACACGTAATATCGACAGAAGTCGATGCATTGTAATTGGCCAAAGGAAATCAATTGTATCGATTAGTTTCCGCCACTACCGTTATAGCGTTGCTGTCGCTGTTCCTGTTTCCGACTATTCACTTGACCTTCTTTACCACTTCTTTATTCTATGGACCGGATTAGAGTGGTGGGAGACGAGCGGTTGAATAAATATTGCTAAAAGAAGCGACAAAGGCAATTTTTTTTCATTCTTGTTATCGTACCAGCTCTCGTAGCGTACATGAATATAAACAATACTACGCGGATTCAAGTAAACGGTTTTCATAACAACATGTAGTGCTTGTGACACTGTAATTAATTTATCTATTAATTGAATATTTAGAAATGGCAAACGTGGCGATTCGAAGCACGTCATCAGATAGTAACTAACTTTATCAGAAGCGACGTAAGGAAGCTTTTTGACCGTTTTTATTGTACCATTTCTCGGTGCGTACACTCAGATGATAGAAAAGCACAAATGGAACATTAGCAACCTATACTGAGGCCAAGCCTACTTTGTTTATTCAGTTAGCAATATGGCCGAGTGTAATCAGCTGTTCCTGTAAGTGTATTGAGAAATGAGGTTATGGTTGGTCAACAAGCAGCTGCTTCGTAAACGTTACTATGGCAACAAACAACAATTTTCACTCACCAATATGGGACATGGTCTCCTTCCCCTTTCGTCTCAAGACCTCATATCTCTCGCCGTACGATACACGTTATGCTCCATCTGCATGTTTCTCTAATCTTTGGGCGTACAAGCGTGTAAACAAAGACATGTGGAATTTGAGCTATTGTATAAACGAGAAATATTGCTATTTGTTTAAACAACAAATAGTATGATTTGTTTGTATCTTAACTATATATTTATGCATGGGAAATGTGACATTACTTACGTGTCGATTTCCTCACAGATTATTAAATAGGACCTACTTAACTTCATAGTAACCAAATATCCACTAACTCTGACACCATAACAATCCAAAGACAAAACGAGTACGATAAAAATCATATCCTGTCGCTTGTTACTATTAATTAATTTATGCTATGCCACTGTTGCTTATGGACGGCACGCGACCAGATTACGGCGAGGGACATCGGCCTATGTTAAAAGAGTGCTCAAGCTATCGTACAAATCGCTCAACAAATAAATACTTACGATTACTTCACGGAGTATCCAAGTGGAACAGTACAATTTGTCCAGAATAAGGCTTTCCGAAACTTGGCAACACTACGTTGCGCGTGGAGGAAGCGTGTAGGTCATGAGTAGTGAGGTGATATGGACATAACGTATCTTTAGAAGTGAGATAATTAGAGACGGTTACATACAACTTGATACGAAGGACAGGAACTTGGAGACAAATCCGCAATTGCCTTTCTTAAGGAAACATCTCTCAAAAACATGGAAAACAGAACTCAGGATAGCCTGAGCCGTGGAATCTTACCTTGGTCCTCCAGAATGAGAGTCCAAAGTGTTACTCGCTCTTTGTGGGTGCAAGTGTTTCGTCATAATCCTGTATTGGCTCGTACTTATTAGTAACATATCGTCTGCTCATGATTTGTTATCATTAATGCCGTATTATAGTCTGTCTTATGTAACTCTTCCGTATTTTGACATTTCTCTTCTGAAAGATGTGTCAGACAGTTGCATTGTTTGGAGCTTTTAAACCTGCCTGTCTTCTTGGAAAAGCACGGTCTTCGCAAGCCTGTGTACAAACACACTTCTCAGAAGTGAACTGTCAAAATACGGAACACTTACACGAGACCGGCTATATTACAACCACTGTGTACAATATTAAAATAAAATTCGCTCAACTGCGGTTACATAGGACACCAAGATAATTTTTGGAATATTTTTTTATGAATTTTTATTTAGTATGTTACAGCCCTATATCAAAAAATAATACTGACAATTTAAGTAGGACTTTTCGATAATCATTTCGTTTATTTCTTCCTAATCCTAGTGCTGCCGTGTGTGAAATGAAAATTCTAAATATTAAGGATGCCGCCTACCTGCGCGTTAGAGGCTCAGGGATGGCGGAGACATAAGAGCGACCTTGAAACGCGCATCAAATGCCGCATCGCCTCAATGAGCCAAGCTCTGAAATAGCGTGCCACGTTCCCGCCGAACCGTTTTTACTATGGGACACAAAGCAGTGATCATACAATTGTATTGGTGGAATCTTTGTAGCAAGGTGCAGTGCACGTCGCAATCTCACTTTCAAATACATCCAGTTAATATATTTTGAAGTTCGGCAGTCTGAAAAGACCGTTTTTTAGCCATGTTAGAGAGCTTAGAAACAGTGATTTTAAGGGCTTGTTCCCGAGTTTTTTTTCAGACTGGTGCCAATAACTCAAATAATTTTTAACCAAAAGTTTTGAAAAAATTTCAGTCAATGTGCAATCACACGATGTACAATACTGTGGACGCGTTTTTTTTTTAAATAATGTAGGCCTACTATTCGCCAGCAAAAAAAAAAATAATTTCCTTCATTTTTGCTTATTTTCACGACGAAAAACGTGGTACTTTCGGTAATGAAATCTAAAAAACCGTTCAGTATTGTTCTACAAAAAAATTCAGCTACAAATTATAACATATAAGTGTCAAAACTGTGCAGCGAAATTTTGTTATGAGTATTAGGTAGCAATAAAAAAATATTTTCGAAATCACTGCAAAACTCCGTAACAAGGCCATGAGGTTCCGACCTTGTCTAAAGCGTGCTTCCTTTTTGTACATTGGCACAATGGGCACACGTGGGATTGTTTCGTAGAAAATCATGTTTACAAACGTACTGTAACGCATTTGAAGCGTGAGGTAGGCGGCCGCCTTAAGTATTCTTGTTATCTCAAGAAACCTCTGAGTTGACTGTACATTATTCGGTATAACTCATTCTGGGCTGTACTGTTCAACTATGCCCGAAAGATAAACTTGCAGTTGTCGTGTAAGCTTCTACTGAGTGCTTATACTCGCTGTTTTTATTGCTCGCTCATAGTATTTAATAATTACGCGTTGAAGTGAAATTTGTCGCCGTCCTGTGCCGTTTCCCGCAGCGGATATATTGCACAAACTGAATCCCGTATCGGCCACCTGCGACGAAACAGGTCTGCCTACGAACACACTGATAAATCACACGGGAATTGTTGGCCCCCATAACTCACGGCTAGTTTATAAATTATTACAATGGTCCCAACGTAACCACAGGGTTACCGGACGCTGGTTTAGGAATGAGGTTATACTGAAAGGCCCAGCGGGAAACACCATTTGCTATCAACCCATAATCGCCCTGTGATCAATTATTGGCCACTACATTACCTGTCCGAGAACTGGTAGTTCGCATTTTCGTTCAGTTTGTCCATCTTTGGTGGTCGTTGCTATTCGTCTGTTCATCTCGTAGCGACTTTGATGACATTCATAAAAAATGCAATCTTCCATTATTTATTTTTACCAATGCGAACTGTTTCGAGCAGAACTACTGTAATATATTGCCAGTTTTGCTGTGTCGCAACACGCTATAGGATAACGTTTAAGTATTGGCTGGATTGTTCGACTTTGTTATTATTGACGCCTCCGATCTCTATAAAAATACTTCATAGTCTCAATATCAGGAGCATGCACCACTGAAATTTTGATATCATGATCATTGTTACTGTAAAGGGATGTTACACGATGCTAAGAGAACTAATCCTAATGATGTAAAATGACAATGGTACAACCGAAGTCTTTCGTAATTTTATTGATCTATAGTGAACTTCTTTATAAGTCATGTTGGGTAGATTTTTTTTTAGTTAAACCAATGGATGGAAAAATGATAATAATTTAATTTCTAGGAGCTGATGTCCGTAACTCTCGATTATAGTTCGTCGAGGAGAATGCTGGTAAACGTAAGGTCTTGAAAGTGCGGAGATAATTATTAACAGATAGATGATTTTATGGTGTCATATACTATACTGGCGAAAGATTCTGTATATAAATGGGTAAAACTGATCTGATAACGGGGTCTAACGTGACCCCATTAGTGATTGTCATCCTAGACGAGTGGAAACATAAGTGATTCAAGGAAACAGTAGGTGGACTTCTGATTTAATTTACGAGTAACCCGAGAGAACTCATATACCGTCTGTAATGTCAATTAGGCCTACATTTCTCAAATTGTAAAACTTGAAAATAATCCGCCAGGTTTCGAACCGAATTGGAGACGGTCGTACTCGTGTCACGGTAATGAACTATGCTGTCCTCATTTGCGTTGTATTAATTACTGAAACGATGTTCGAAGACGGTAATTCTAAATAAATTTTACGGTACATGTATTTTTTTAGTTGGCTACAATTTGTGAAGAAGTAGTATCTGTCTTTCGTCAGGCCATCGAGACAAAACATTATCTTGAATACCTTGTTGGTGACCGAGTGAGGTGGCGCAGGGATAACTTGTCGGACTCGCATTCGTGAGGTCCCGTGTTCGATCCCCAGCTCCGGCCATCCTGATTTCGATATTTCCATGGTTTTCCGAAATCACTCCAGGCAAATGCTGGGATGGTTTCTTAAACAAAGACTATTGCCGACTCCTATTCCCGTTCCTGTCATTATACCAAGTTGTGTGTGACTGTCTGTAATGACATCGCTGTCGACGAATCGTAAAGCCCACTTACTTTACCTTAACTTGTTGAACTAAATTACTGAATATTCGGAATTTTGTTTATCAAAACACAGTTATAGTGGCACTCCCTAAGTGACTCTGAGCCGGGAAATATCGAAAAGAAAAAAGTTATCGAATTGTGAAGAACTCAGACTGGAAATAAAATTCTTCTCGCACTGATAGTATGCAAAAATCCAATTAAACTGAACGGGGCATACTGAATACAAATCTCTGATATATAGGCTACCGCCAATGTCTTATTAATCCGTCTAGTCGCAAATTTGTCTTTAATTTAGCAGATTCAACGAACGAATTGTATGACTAGCGCAGAAAAATTACTACGTTAGTTCTAAATCAGAATACATACCAACGATTAACATGTTATATACTAGGAAATACTGTCTGTGGAACACCACGTACAAAAAAAATATGTATCACCTTAATACGTTTAAGCTTTATACGTTTTAGTGACATGGCACAAGGCGACAGTTATCGGACTTGTTTACTAATAAAAAAAAGCTTATTAACCATTTCTTCAACGTCATATTTCTTTGACAATGTGAATGAATCTACTTAAAAATGAGGGAGTAAATTTTCATTTTTACATTACTAAGTCAGACACGAAAATTTTCAGGGTCCTCCAATCTGTGACTTTTTTTTTTTTTCATTTAACCCCTGACCTACTGAGATGAAGGGAATATCTTACTACTTGTCGTGTCTCTATAACGTCCCGTGACGGTTTAAAGAGAAATTTAAAAAAGTTTTCTCTGTTCGTGTTTTGTCCTAAGCAAATGTTTATGTTTCTCTCGTGGTTTGCTAGCTGTCAACGAATTTGTCGTTCAAACCTATTTAAAAGAACGCGTATCCTGCAACTTACGAAATTATTACTGTGGGTATTTTTTAACAATCCATTTTATGTAATATTGAAATAATTATTTAAGAATATCTGTTAACTACCTGCTACGTAATTGACGAAAAAAATATTGTAGTATTTCAAAGCAAACTATTTATGAAATTTTTATATAACTCTCAAAGGCATTTTGAACGATCTCACCTGTTCAGTTATCAGCAGCTTATGCTTATGGAAATCTAGCTGTAGGCACCACAGTCCTTTTAGACATCACAATTCTCACTCAACCAAATACAACTGTTCAGTGAATACTTATTTGCACGTACCAATACTTCAATGAATTTCGTAATTGATACCACTCATTACTAAGATACACTACTTGCTATTACTGAACAGGTATCAAAAAGGATCAGCAACATGAGTTCACTGATGAAATACTAATTGTAGTTGAATTAAGCGTAAATTACATTTGCAACGGCATTTTTGCCGCTAAACTTTTACATGATCACCTGAGAAAATTCACAAACGAATACCAGTAAGGCAAAACGGGACATTTTCCTTTCAGTATGAAACATTATCATTTTGTTCAGTCTAACCTTGGACAGCGTCTCACAAACGTTCATTAACATTAAATGGTCTCAAACCAAGCTGCGTATTCTGTCATTAAATTTAAAACTAACAGGGAAAGAGCTTCGCTTTTGGGTGTCAGCTGCGTTGATGTCGAAGCTGGCCTCAACGTTTCAGCAAGCATTGCTGTTGCCATCAACAGAAGTATAATATATAGAGAGGATGGTTTATCGCGGGAAAACTTGAGTGTTTGCTGGGTTTCAATGTACGTTCAGCTTATGAGAAAGATGACTGGCTTTAGCTTGTGCTTAGAGCTTTTAACCTATTTGACTGAGCCAATAAGAATCCCACCACTATAATATTTGATATCTATTATTGGTCTGCAGACAACTACGTTGTGTCAGAAGTATAACACTCAATCATACATGTAGCAAGAAACTACAGTGTTTTCAAGGTTATGTTAGCACAACAAGTTTTCGCGATATACCATCATTAGAGACGCTGGTAAATCGCGGGAAAAGTTAATTGTTTGCTAGGCTCCAACATGCTTTGTATAACACTGAAGGTTTTGCACCTATATTGGCTATCGTTTATATGAGGCACTGTGTCCGTCTTCAACAGACCCAATTAGAACTGTACAGTTTTTAACACAGAACGTGTGTGATTTGCCAGAAAACTGTTCACATGTGTTACGATTGAGATACTACAGTTTTTTGGAGACGATGTTAAATATTTTCGCGATTTTCCAGTGTCTCTAACCATCATCTCTAATAATTAGAGGTACGTAAATTTCGCAGATACATTCCAGGTCAGGTTGAACGCCAATTATGTATACTTCATTGCCATGTCTGTGACTTGCTGGCGGCTGTTACGAAACGCGTTTGACTACTGCAAACCAGTAGTAAATAAGGAAATAATGCGAAGTGCTATCGCTTGCTACCTGCTTGTACGGTTATAAGCCAATAGATAATCGACTGTGGCCAGTGGGTGTATAGGACTGACAAATCTAGGCTGCTGCCAGATGAATCCGCGAAATTTACGTACCTCTACTAATTATAGTACCTACGCATTCGTTTGTCATATTAAAAATATCTTAGTTGTCTGTGTAGGAGGGCCTGTGCCACAGAATATTTAGAAATACAGAAGTGAAATAGCCGGTAGCACGGCGAACTCAGTCACACACGCCAACAAAATGGCTTCGCTGGCCAGTAACATGGCGGAAATGCCTGCCGCCAATCAGTCTAAAGCGACTGCCCTATTAGCCGGCAGCCAGGCCAATAGGAAACCTGCCGTAACATGCAGGAGCCAAACATACACGGGGCTGGTATCAACAACCTCGGGCAACCAATAAGCGGCGAAGTTCGCCCGTATCAACCGAGCCGCCACGTCATTTCACATCTGTATTAGTGTCTAGTCTGTGCCTGTGTCCGAACACTCACCGACTCTCGGGAGAGGCGGTGGTTGCAAAGAGGCGTGTTCACCAGCGTTCTGTGATCGCGTGACGTCGCAGCAGGGAGTCGTACAGCGCCACTGGCAATTAGCTCTCACCTTTCAACCCCCACCCACCCCACCTTTATTCCTTTCCACTACCCACCCACACCAGCTTTCAAGAGCACCCTCCCGGCCCAGGCCAATTAAAAGTGGGCTCGGGTAGTAAATAAAACAGCCACGAGGAAAGCTTTGTGCCAGTGAACACACGCGAAAAAGGGGAGGGAGATGTTCAGATTATAAAAATTTAATTGCATGAGGTCTAATTTCAATGTGTAAATAGATCTACATCTATGTTGCAAGTTATACACTCGATGTAGTTACTTGAACAGTGTTCGCAATGCGTTCTAATTATAACTAAAAAAAATTATATTTTAAAAAAGCATTTGAAGCTTTTTGAACTAAAATGTTGTAAATATTTTATAAATATAAAGATTTTGTTCAATAGAGTTAGGCTGTGCTTCCCCCCCCCCCAAATATTCCGCATACCTTAATTTAAAATAGTCTTAAAAGTAAGAACGAGAGAGACAGAGCACCAGTAACAAGTTGGACTCCGGTTCTATCCTCAGCTCCGGCCATCCTGATTTCGGCTGTCCGTGGGTTTCTCAAAATCGCCCTAGGCGGATGCTGGTATGGTTCCTTAAGAGAGGCCATGGCCTACTCTTCTCCCAGCTCCTGTCATTGTACCAAGATGTGTATCACAGTCTCTACCGACATCGCTGTCGACGAGACGTAAAGCCCACTTATCTCACTTAAACGTAAAATTTAAGAATTAGGCAAAAATCGTGGACTGCTTGAAACCAAATGTGTTAAATATTTTATCGCTAGCTACTGTATTCGTAAATGTAAAGTCATAATGAAATGTAAGTAGAGAACAACTACCACTTTTTTAACATTAAAATTAATTTTTTGATCAATGACTGTATTCATACTTATTCAAAGACTTTAATTATAGTAAATTGTAGGACAGCCTGTGCTGTTGAACAAGATCATTTTAATTTTCAACTCTTTAATTCATATTGCTACAAAAGAGTAATTTTTAAATGTTTTAAACTATATATACATACACTTATAACGAAATATGTATGTTTTATTTAAAGATTTTGATCCAAAAATATTTTTTTAGTTTAATTGCATTTCCTTATAAATGTTTCAAAATACAGGTCACAGTTATGACATTATTGCATTGCCTTCGATTCCTAATACGAGTGCAAAATTTTAAATAATTCGGATATCTGGAAGTGGGTGAAAATATAATTGAAAGGTTATATTATTTCATACATGCATACATGTGAAGCTACTAAAAGAGTGTCAAAGAGAATATTATATTCTAAGCTTCAGATAATACTATATCTAACAATAAAGAACGCTTTTCTGAATAAGCTAGCAACACACCAGTTTCACCAACGCTTGGGTGCACAATTCGATTCCGTTTATCAAAATTGTCGCGTCCGCAACGCGAATAATATAAAAATCCTTTTTATTTGGAAATCGCATCTCCACCGGGATTCTTTGTCACGCTGACGTCACAGAAGCCCTCAAGCTGACAAGTTATTTTATTAGCGTCGCACACTTCGCGTCGCGTCGCGTCTGTGCGACTCGCACTATTGTGAATCTATCAAAAGTCGGTGACAAGAAGACCGGCGAAAAAAACGTATACCAACTGGAGGAGATACCTTGACATTTATCTCGTAAGCATTCTGTCTCACAAGCTACTCTTCGCTAAAAGTCGCACTACTAACGCTGAACTGCATCGCAACACATCTGTGGACGGTATACATTAGTTTTCAATGTCACTTTTTATTTTTATATTTGCACCAGTTATTTAATTTCTTATTTTAGACATAAATTGTGACTAAATCTTCCTCTTAGGAAATTTTCGTACGTCTTATAGTTTTTGCGTCATAATTTGCAGTTAGAGTAGAGTGGGGCAAAAGGACGCACTTAACATTTGAACTTGAATAAATTGCATTTGAATAGAGAAAACTAATTTGTTATTTGTAACACAGAATTTACCATCATTTGTGAGTCTAATGGACTAGGTATTAAAACATAATTAATAATATTATAAATGCATGGATGTGTTTTCCATCATACTGTTAAAAGGCACTTT